>QEPC01006720.1:3682861-3696313 GCA_003113815.1 Sphenodon punctatus | reverse complement strand
CTAGAGCGGCAAGGGATGCCGCCGGGCAGGAAGGGGCCCGGTACACCAGCAGCACCCCTAGCTTGCCCCCAGCCAAATCAAACACCACGTGCAGGACCTCTACACCCATAATCTCCCGCACTGGATACCTCCTAACAGGCCAGTCTTCCCTAAAAACAATAGCTACACCACCTCCCCGGCAGTTTAAACATTAGTTGTAAACCCAGGTTTGTTGTACTGGGAGAACTCACTTAAATGGACATTTAAGTATGGAATAAGAAAAATAAACCCAGACTTAGCGTCTGTGTAAAAACACCCTGGGTGTTTTCAAGTGCGATGGTATCGTGGTTTAACCTGCTTTAGTGCAGTTTAAAACGGGAGCCACTGTCATGTTGAAAGGCGTCCACCAGATGTTTCCCCGAGCTAGATCCTGACTGTGGTGGGGCTAACCTGGGCTGTGACTCAGGGAAATCCCTGAGTCACAGCCCGCACTAGCCTGGCTCTACTACGGTGGGGATCCAGCCACCGGATCCAGAATAAAGCAGGCTTTCACATCTGAAAGCCCGCTTTACTTGGACCTGGTCCGGCGTCCCCACACTTCTGGGTGCCATGGCGGCCACCACTGGTCACCATGCTACCCATCAGCCAGAGGGGTGGGGCACTGTGTGCAGCATGGGGTTGGGAAGACACATGTCTGTCCGTCTCCCCACCCCCTTCCTGGCCCGGCCACTATCACATTAGTTCAGTAGCCAGGCCAACTGGAGTGGTGGTGCCCACCACTGCCTGCACAAGTCTGTTACGCAAAGGAACTGCAGGGACTCAGGACCAGGTCCAAGTAAAGCAGGCTTTCAGACATGAAAGCCTGCTTTACTCCAGGTCTGGTAGCCAGATCCTGACCATGGTGGAGGCTAGTGTGGGCTGTGACGCGGGGATCCCCCCAAGTCACAGCCAGGTTAGCCCCCACCACAGTCGGGAGCCAGCCCAGGGAAACATCTGGCGGGTGCCTTTCAACTTGATGGTGGCCCCTGATTTAAATCCTGCTAAAGCAAATTAAAGCGTGCCACGGTCACATTTCAAAACACCCTGTGTCTCAGTGTCCCAGCTGTGAAACCAGGATAATACAACTTCCGTTCTTGTGTTGCTGAGGATAAAGAGTGAAATGCTGTCCCTACTGAAGATCATTGAAAAACTCAGTGGGTCAGGACTCAGAGTTAATTCAAGTATAATAAAGACTGTAAGGTATTAAAAAGCAATTAAGTATGTTACCAGATGTAACAATGAACATGTGCAAAACCATCGCATACTGAAATTAATGATGTCACCATGATTGCATAGTTAGTTGTATTGTCTACTATATAGACATCTGTACTGCTGCATTTTTAGTAGCTTTCTGATAATCTCCTCCCACCAGCTGGATCCCTGGATAATATCCCTTGATGCAATTCGGTGCGTATTTCTTTTGGGGTTATCGGTTAGTGGAAGTGCTAGCTTTATTTCCATTTTTGTACCATGGCATTTACACTCCCATGTTTTGCAACTTACCTTCTGCATTCTCCACACTATCTTTAAGTCCCACCCCCCAAGAACAGATCCCCAAATCCTATGATCTTTGATGAAAACTGTTATTAATAGCGTTATTAGTGGTGAACTTGTTAGCAGAGAAGCAGTAGGGAAATAGAGTATATTATGGAGTGCTTGTATCTAGTAATTAACAACTTGATAATTAAGTACATTGGCCCACCCACAGGGTTGGCCCACCAACAGGATGTCTGCACTGTTCACATTACTGTGGCTTACTTAACAGGCAGGGATTGAGCTATGGCTGTCCTCTGGATCCTCATAATTTGAAATGGAAGATGGATCCTCTCCATGGATTTTAGTGACAGTACTTCGTCATGAAGGATGCATTCCATGAAATCCTGTTGGGAACTCCTGCAACAGGGCCCTGCTTATCTGCGGGACCGCCTCACTCCCCATGTGCCCGTGTGACCCTTGAGATCATCCATGGGGGCCTTTTTGGAGGTTCCCCGGGCGAGGCGGATGGCCACCGATGTTAGATCTCCCCTGTGCTGTGGAATTCGCTCCTGGTGGAGGCTCGGCTGACTCCCACTCTCCTGCTGTTTCGGCGTTTACGTAAGACCTGACTGTTCCGTCAGGCTTTTGACGAGGGGTAGGGGTGGGGGTGGGGGTTTCCCCCACATATTGACTTGAATTTATTAAAGCGTGGCAATAAGCCATTGCTTAACAAACAACATAAATACACAATAAACACAGTTACACATAAAACCCCAAGGAATAAAATAACCATGTAAAAAACTATAAAATTACCAATCCAGCAATTAAGCTACAAGAGCATAATTCATGTAACCCGGAAAGCCCCTAGTCAAGTTCCCAAAACGCTAAAATACAAGGTAAAACTAAATAAATCGATAACTACAGGGACAATTGTGTTACACTAGGCATCCTTCTAATGAAAGAAAAAGCAACCTATTGCTATCGGCCCATGGAGCCCAAAACAGTAGTCTTGCATGTAGCATCGGCAACCACAAGTTCCTCAAGAATCGAGGCCCCCCTAGTAGGGAATCCCAATTTTTCTGCAGAAACATAATTATTCAAACAAGGACTTAACACAATAGGGCATTGGGGCTGGTATATCTGGGACACAAGCGAGGAAACACTAGTGGGTCTGTGTCCTACGGCCATCTGGGCTTCAGCTAAACAGGGGGGTTGTGTCCTCCGAGGGCCCTGGGAGGCTATCACCTGAGGAGGGGGTATACCTAATTTATCCGGGGAAAGGACCCTAGAAGAAGAGTAGCAAGACTTAACTGGAACCGAACCAACAGCGACAGTAGACTTACAAGGCAAGGAAGAAACAGGCGAAGCAACAGAGACTTCAGCCTGAGCCAATACCTTGAGCCTGCTAGCAATTGAAGTATCCGATGGGGTAATTAGCTTCCTCTTGGGCACCTGAATCAAATTAGGATTTCCCTCAGGGGGAGCCACAAGATTCAGAAAAACCTGCAGCAGCAATGGACAAATTCCCATTGTGGCATAAAGATTGGCCATACATACCCCCCATGAATAAAAAGAACCAGAATGGAACAAAAGCCTATCCACCATAGCCGATGTGCGAAAATAGATAACAATGCGGCGTGCTCCGCCCCTTGCTGGGAGATGAAAAAAACCAAATAATGTGAGAAGGCAGAAAGGTACCACCCAAGATGTCTGAGATATGGCGAGCAATCCAATATTTTGTATCCCAGGGAGGAAATAACACAGCCTGCAGGGGATGAACAGTAAAAACCAAGGCATCAGCTATGGGGGAGAGCTTCTGGGCCTTAGCTACTTTAGGAACTACAGGGCCAACATAATCTGAGTCATATGAGATAGTTGTTTGGGATGCCTCATCTATTTTCTGAGGACCCAATCCCACACAGTTCCCTCTGAAATCATTGGTCCACTCCCAAAGCCTAGCCAACTGTGTCTGGATGCCCTGAAGTTGGGCATCCAAACCCTCAATCTTTGCCAAACATATTGGCAGAGCATCTTCTACCTGGTGGACATAACAAGGAGCAGGTATCTCTTGGGTTTCAGGAGTAATTAATCTCGAGTTAATGGGGGGGCCAGAAAGAATATTAGAAAAAAAAACCTTCTCTCTGTTGGCTCTAAGGGGAGACTCCAACACCCCTGGAGCCTCACTATCCTGACCTAGAGGTAAGGGCCACAGCTCAACAGGAGCAAAAGACAACTCCAGTTCCCATGCCCAGCTGTCAAAGAGTTGGATAGCAGAGTATCCCCCTCCCACAACTTGAGTAGCTAAGAGTTGCGACTCGATTTCTTCAATTCAAGATTGGAGGGAACAAATTTTATCCCCAGCAGAGGAAGGCAGGGAGCCTGAGGGCAGCTGAGATGGCCCCCGAGAGTTAGCAGCCAAGGCATGCCAACGTTCTCCCTGCTTCTTAAAAGCCAAAGCACATGCCAATAATGAAGAATCAAGAGGGGCCTGCGGGATTGAATTAGGAATCTCGGATCCAACAGAGGAAAGTCCTGCCCTGGAACTCCCAGAGACTTGTAACAAGGGAGGAAGTGAAGAGTTTGCAAAAACACCATGCAAATCCCGCCCTGCATCATGACCCTCAACGGGAGAATGCAGGGCAACTTGAGAGGGATCAACCCGTTTAGAACCAAGAAGTGCCGGTGCCGCAGCAAAACAATCCTTGAGTTGTAATTGCCCGGCCCGTGCTCTGGTAGTCACTCCCGACTTCTTACTCTTCTTAGGCATTCAGGCAGAAGATGACAAAATTGTAAGATGGAAAAAAAAGCTTCAATCCCACACTTGAGCAAAATTCCGCCACCAGCCAAAGTGTTCCACAGAGTCTAAGCCCTACGCCCGGCCAGCGCCTAAGGCCACGTACACAAGGGCACGCCCTTGCATGCGCAACCCTTAGGTGCGGCATCCCAGCGCGCGCCTCCAGCACTGCCGGGGGTCGCAGAGGTCTTTAAGCTGTCCCGGGAGTGTAGCTCCTCCCCACGCTCAGCTGCTTCAACTTTCAATCCGGCGCTTGGCAGGGTCCCCCTGGGAAGCGGGGCTCCGGGCTTCCACGTGCCCCCCCCCGGGGCAAAAGGCAGCAAAAGGCAGCAGGCAGGTGCAGGGAGGCACAAGGGAGGGAAACAATGTGCTCTGCCCACATATTGTATTTTTAAATTGTTTTAAAATTTTATACTGTTTTAATTAATGTTGTTTGCTGCCCCGGGCTGCCCTGTGGGCAGGAGGGGCGGGCTATAAATTTTAAATTAATTAATTAATTAAATAAATAAACAGGATTTTACATCTGTTCACTTCCAAATATCTAGAATGGCAAATGTTTCACCCAGCCTCCGTGAACTCATGCCCCTCTGTGGCTGATTGAAACAGTCATCATCAATTTGTGCTGTGTGCTCTGTAGGAGGAACCAGGGTCTGTGTGTTTGTGCTAGTTGATCTTCCTCCTCAGCAGGATCTGCTCTTGGCAGTGCTCTGGTTCAATGACATGAATCAGTTTCACTTTCTGATAGGCACAGCTAATTCATCCCCCTCCTCTTCCTCGGTGGCAGTGTTGGCATTGGCAAATGGGATTATTGCTGTTGGGATGTGCAACTAGCTGTGTCAATGTCCATGCTTAGGATCATTCCAGAGCCACTATGGAAATATGTAGGGACAGCTGAGCAACATCTCTTCACAAAACTCCATGCCCCTATAGTCTCATGGATGGCTGCAGACTAGAAGTAAGGTGCTACACTTATCTAGACACAACAGTCTCTATGGCCATTTTTAGATGGACACTGTAGGGGAGAGCAGGTCCGTGTGTGCTCAGTGGAACACACATACACTTTGGTGGTTGGGGGGAGGGTTTAGATGGTGGTAGGTAGGTGTGTGCTTGGTGTGCACCCCCGTGTGCCCCCATCCATCCGTCAGCCACCCATGCCCCGACATGGAGCATCCCAGATTTTTCCTGGTTGCTCCATGCGGGGAGATGGGTGGAGGTGTCTGGGTCGCAGGAGCGCCCACCCACCCACCATCACTTTTAAATGGGCGGTTTCACACATATCCACTGGGTGGACTTTCGTGGTACCATCTCATCTAAAAACAGCCTATGTGTTCGTATGAAATGCATGTTTGCAGCACCGGCATGTTAAACATGCCGCTAACACGTTTAACACATAGGCCCTTGTCACACAGACACTCTAACACTGATAAAATGGGTGTTACAGTTTATTATACATGTTGCAGGGCACCCATAGCGCATGCCTACAGCCCTGCAACATGTATAATAAAATGTAACACCCATTTTATCAGTGTTACGGTGTCTGTGTGAAAGGGGCCATAGCCAGATGCACGTTTGCATAAACAGACATA
This sequence comes from Sphenodon punctatus, assembly GCA_003113815.1. Taxonomy (NCBI): domain Eukaryota; kingdom Metazoa; phylum Chordata; class Lepidosauria; order Sphenodontia; family Sphenodontidae; genus Sphenodon; species Sphenodon punctatus. The sequence goes on along the minus strand of QEPC01006720.1, from coordinate 3,690,439 downwards.
ATGGAGGAAAATGTGTTTAAAGCTGAAATCAAGCAACTATCTTTACATATAGTAATACCCAAAATCTGTGAAAGAGTGAGAGGAATTGTACCCTCATTTCTGAAGTTCCAGTCTAGGTGGTGAGACTATAGTTGCGCAAAAGATTATTTTAATAAATGCATTTGATAACATTCACAGTCCAACACATGTGTTGTACTTAGGACCCTGGAAAACCTTTCCTAAGTTCACTGAAAATTCAAAGAAAACATAGGTACGTTGCCAAATCTGATAAAAATATCAAACAGAAATAGAAGTTTAAAAGCATTACTGATCACTTTCCAAGGTGCAATTGTTCTTAGGGGGTGTGCATGTCATTTTTGTTATTACAATAATGATAACGACAATTGCACCTTGGAAAGTGATCAGTAACTGTCATTCCACTGCATCAAGAATCAACGACTCCAGCCCCAGGACCCACGGTCAGGATTCTGGGGCCTACGTTCCAGGCACGGAGGGCTATCATTCCACCGCATCCAGAAGCTGCCACTCTAGTCCCAGGATCCATTGTCAGGGTTCTTGGGCCTATGTTACAGTCACAGGAAGCTGTCATTCCACCGCATCAAGAATCAGCCACTCCAGCCCCAGGACCCACCGTCAGGGTTCTGGGGCCTACATTCCAGGCAAGGAGGGCTGTCGTTCCACTGCATCCAGAAGCTGCCCATCAGGGTTCTGGGGCCATCATTCCGCTCACTGGGAGCTGTCATTCCACTGCATCAAGAAGCATCCACTCCAGCCCCATGATGTACCATCAGGGCTCTGGGTCCTAAGTTCCAGGTATGGAGGGCAGTCATTCCACCACATCCAGAAGCTGCCACTCCTGTCCCAGGACCCACCATCAGGGTTCTGGGGCCTACGTTCCAGGCATGGAGGGCTATTGTTCCACCACATCCAGAACGTGCCACTCGAGTCCCCTGACCCACCGTCAGGATTCTGGGGCCGTCATTCCACTCCCAGGGAGCTGTCATCCTACCGCATCAAGAATCAGCCACTCCATCCCTAAGACCTACCATCAGGGTTCTGGGACCTACATTCCAGGCAGGGAGGGCTGTCGTTCCACCGCATCCAGAAACTGCCACTCTAGTCCCAGGACCCACTGTCAGTGTCCTGGGGCCTACATTACAGCCATTGGGAGCTGTCATTCCACTGCATCAAGAAGCTGCCTGTCACGGGAGGTAGAGGAAAGAGGGGAGTCAGGAGCTCAGGAGAGATGAAGGAGGGCCTGTGGGCAACAGGGGAGAGGAAAGGGGGAACACGTGTAAGGGCAAGGAAGCACAAAGGGGGGGGGCATATCCCTCTCTGTCCGGGATCACAATCGAGGTAAAGGAAATCCCTCAGGGTCTTGTGTGGGCTTTCCCTCCAGTCCAGAGGGCAACCTGACTCATCACAGGGAATGGAGAGGAAACCAATTGCCCCAAGGGGAAAGGTGGGAAACAAGATACGCAGCCAGGCGCACTACAGGGCCACAGGTCCCAGGCCACAGGTTGGTGGGGGGCATGTGAGGGAATGAGGGAAGGGGGCCAGGCGTGGGGGAAGGGAGAGGGGAAGGGGTTCACGGGAACAAGGGTTCGTGGGGGAAAGGGCACTCAAACCAGGTTATGGTGCCACAACAGCGTAAAAGGAAGGAAGGTACGGGACATTCAGGGCAAACACGGGTCAAAACTACTCACTCAGTCCACGGGATCAAAATAGGGAAAGGATGACAAGAAAGGATCAGATCTTCACACTCCACACCAGTCACTCCAGGAAGGGGGGGAACACAGGGAACAAACACCACACTCTAGATTAAGAGGTTATACGAGGGTCCAGACAACACAGCCAAGGGGGGGCCAGCCTCTCATAAATGATTAACGGCAGCGGCTCTCAGCCCCGCCGGTACAATATATAGCCCCCTCTCAGGTGTTTCCAATGTGCTCAGGGCGGGGCCCCAGTCCGTCCCCGAGTCCGGCGTTCCACCAAGTGTGTGCTGCATCTGGGTGGGGCTTTGCTCCCTGATTGATTCTGAGCCAAACCCGCCCCCTTGCTGCAGTCGGCGTCGCCCTCCAGGCTTCCCCGCCGGCCCGCTGGTTCCTTAGCAAGAGGAAGGGCGTGTGACCTTACAGTAACCCCCTGTCCAAGGCCCCCCCCAACTAGGGTCCGCAGCCCGGGTTTCGAGGGATGTCTGAAATGGAACGCCTGGAGTAGGTGGGGGGCATGAATGTTCATAGCTGGTTCCCAGGAACGCTCAGCAGCACCATAGTGTTTCCAGTCCACGAGGTAAAAAAGGCAGGAGCCCGAGATACGGGAATCTAAGATCGCCCAGATCTCGTATTCCGGTCCCTCAGGGAGGAGAACCAGGGGGGCAGGAGTAGATCGCTGGAGGGCATAGATCGGGGTATGGGCCTTTTTCAAAAGGGACACATGAAAGGAGGGGTGGATACGGACATGGGCAGGTGAAAATAACCTCACTTAATTTGCGAGTGATAGGGAAAGGGCCCATATAGGCATCGCCAAGTTTTGTGGAGGGACGGAGAGATGGATAATTCCGTCGTCTTACCCATACCATGTCGCCTACCGGTAGGTTGGGGCCCGGAAGGCGTCGTTTGTCAGCCACGGTCTTATAGCGGAGGCGGGCGTCCCATAGGCAACCTTGAGCGGCCACTTGAGCTCTCCTAATGACCCTTACCAAGGCCCCGGCTGCTGGCATGGACGTGAGGGGTACCTCTGGAAAACAAAGTGGGGGATGAAAACCATAAGACACAAAAAAGGGGGAATTTCCCAAGGAGGCATTGGGGCCATTGTTGTATGTAAACTCAGCATGGGGCAGGTTTTCCACCCAGTCATCCTGGAGATAGGTGCAAAAGCATCGTAAATATTGCTCGATATGTTGATTGACAGGTTCAACTTGCCCATTGGCTTGGGGATGATATGCGGTGGTGGGTCTGAGTTTGACTTGTACAAGGGTGAATAATGCTTGCCAGAAATGAGAAACGAATTGGGGTCCTCTATCGGACACGATTTCCCGTGGTAGTCCATGTAGACGTACTACCTCTCGAAGAAACAGACGTGCAGTAGTCTTGGCGGTCGGAACCCCTATGCAAGGGATGAAATGTCCCATCTTTGTAAAATAATCGATAACTACTAAAATTGAGTCATGTCCAGCTGCCTTCGGCAGTCCTACAATAAAATCCATCACTACCCTTTGCCAGGGTTCCTTTGGGTTCTCCGTGAGCTGCAGTAAGCCTACCGGCAGGCTTCGGAATATCTTGGTACGAGCACATGTCGAACACCCCTGCACATAACACTCAACATCCTTACGGAGGGTAGGCCACCAAAAGGCTTTCTGGATCAGTGAGAGAGTACACTGGTAGCCGGGGTGTCCCACCAGGGGGGAATTATGGTGGGCCCGCATTACCTGGGGTCGGAACTTAGGGGGAATAACCACCTTACCCTTATGATAATAGAGCCCGGACTTTTGCTGGTAGCCCGGGCGAGCGGGCTCCCTTTGACTTACCGTCCGAAGTTGTGTGAGGGAGGGGATGGTTGCTACAAACATCCGAGGTTGAAGAATAGTCTCTGGAGGGTCCCCCTCTTTCTCAGACAGCGTGTAATAGCGAGATAGGGCATCTGCCATGGTGTTCTGGGATCCGGGCCGATATTGAATGGAGAAACAGAAGCGGGAAAAGAACAACACCCACCTTGCATGTCGTGCATTATTTATGTGTGCAGACTGTAGGTAGGCCAGATTCTTATGGTCCGTATATACGAGAACCGGGTGTGGACCTCCCTCCAGAAAGTGTCACCAGGCTTCAAAGGCTGCCTTGATGGCCAACAATTCCTTATCGAGAATGGGGTAGTTTTTTCCTGCTGTTGTCAGCTGGCGAGAATAAAATGCACAAGGTAATCTGTTTCCAGAAGGACCATGTGCCTGGGTTAACACTGCCCCTATAGCTACGTCCGATGCGTCAGCTTCTACGACGAACGGTTGGGTGACATCAGGATGCTGCAATAGAGGGGCGGACATAAAGGCACGTTTTAGTTGATCAAAGGCCTCTTGTTGGGGAGTCCCCCAGTCAAAGCGTATCCCCTTTTTCAGCAGGGCTGTAAGGAGTTTGGTTAAATCAGCATAGTGGGGAACGTACTGGCGATAGTAGTTAATACTCCCCAAGAGCCGCTGGAGGGCCTTGACGACTGTCGGGGCTGGCCATCATTTTATGGCATCAACTTTACTGGGGTCCATGTAGATTCCTTTAGACAAGATCACAAAGTCCAGAAAGGGAACGGAGGGAGCATGAAAAATACACTTCTCCAGTTTGCAATACAATCGATTTTTTAACAGGCGATCCAGAACTGTTCGTACATGTTGTACATGTTCTTCTGGTGAGGTAGAAAAGATAAGGATATCATCGAGGTAAGCTATTACATAAAGGTCCAACTAATCCTGTAGGATATCATTTATAAAGTGTTGGAAGGTGGCGGGCGCGTTTACAAGTCCATAGGGCATTACTCAATATTCAAAGTGTCCAAAACATGTGCGGAAAGTGGTTTTCCATTCATCCCCCTCTTGATCCGTACCAGGTTATATGCACCCCTCAAGTCGAGCTTGGTAAAAATGTTCGCTCCTTGGAGCTTCCCTAGAAGCTCAGGGATAAGGGAAAGGGGGTACCTATTTTTCACTGTGATTTGGTTTAGCCCTCGATAATCTATACAGGGCCTGAGGTCCCCCTCCTTCTTGGGGACAAAAAAAAGGGGGGCCCCCGCGGGGGACGTAGAGTGACGAATGAAGCCCCTCGCTAGGTTATCTTTCATATAGACCCGCAACGTTTCTGTCTCTCCTGGGGAGAGATTATAGATCCGCCCATAAGGGGGTTCTGTTCCTGGCATAAGTTCAATGGGGCAGTTGTATGTCCTGTGGGGCGGGAGTTTTGCCGCCTCTTGTTTGCTGAATACAGCGGCAAGGTAATGGTACTGAAAGGGGATGCAGGGGTCTATAGGGGAAGGTACTGTTACCAGGGCAACGGCGCCCATAGACGGGGGAGGGGAATTTGATGAGAGCGGCACTTAGGGGAAGTAAATCGCAGGGTGTGCGTGGACCAATCGATGGAGGGGTTGTGAACTTGGAGCCAGGGAAGCCCCAGGACAAGGGAAAATAAGGGAGAGGAGATAAGGTCAAACTGGAGTTCTTCGGTGTGGGAACCAATAGTACAACCCAAAGGAGCGGAACAGACCAACAAGGGTCCTGAGATGAGGGGGGACCCGTCAATCGTCTGGACCACCTCAATCGAGGTCCGGGTCTGTCAGGAAATTCCATGGGAAGTGGCGAACGAGGTGTCCATAAAATTCCCCGATGCCCCGGAATCTATTAGGGCCCTAGTAATTAAAGACCGACGTGGTGACCACTGCAGGGTCAGAGGCATAAATAATTGTCGGGACTGTCCAGGTTTCTTGTTGGCCTCGCTGATGGGGTCACAACCAGTTACCAAGAGGTTCCCCCCCCCTCGGTCCCTGGTGTTTCCCGACAGGGCGGGACGAACGAGCTTGGCGGGGCATTCTCTTGAAAATGAGAGGCCGCCCCACAGTAAAAACAAAGTCGTAACTGGTGGCATCTTTCTCGTTCCTCTAGGCTCAGGGACCCCCGTACTGCCCCTATCTGCATAGGCTCGGGGTTCTCCTGTCCAGGAGACCCAGGGGTTGGGCTCATCGACCCCCAGGGTACCGAACTCCCCATTTCCCTACCTTGGTCTCGCCGCCACTCTCGTTTACATTCTGTGAGGCGCTCATCAATGTGTAGGGACAGGGTAACCATTTCTTTGAGCGTGACCGGGGTTGTGGCTGCTCCCGCCAGCTGGTCTTTGATCTCGTCACTAAGCCCCTGCTGAAACAGAGCTCATAGTACGGAATCACCCCAGCCCAAGTCAAATGCCAACTTTCTAAAGTGCGTGATGTAATCTAACGGGGGCGGGGGGTGTTCCCTGTCATAAGTGTAAGATGGCTTGTTCTGCATCCCTGACATGATGGGGGTAATCGAATAGGAAACTAAACTGTTTTAAGAAACCCTTGTAATTTCGCAATAATGCATCGTTGGCTGCCAGAAGAGGGGTGGCCCATCAAGGGCAAGCCCACCCAGAAGTCCCACAATGTAGGCCACCTTGACCTGGTCAGAATCATAGGTAAGGGGTTGGGTCTGGAATGTGAGATTACATAGAGCCCAAAACCACTGGCAGGCTTTCCTATCTCCGTAAAACCTATCCGGGCGCGGGGCCTTGAGTTCCCTCTCGATGGGCATAAGCGCTGGAGGGGTCCTAGGAGCAGGGCCTGGCAGGTCTTTTGGAACCCCCTCCTCCTCCATACGGGAGGCTGTGGGTTGGTCCAGGGACTCCTGTAAGGCATGGTACCACGCCCGGAGTTCCTTATTTTCTGCCTTAAGATCTTGCATTTCCATGGTAAGAGTCTGCACCGCGTGCACTAACTCTTGGACCTGCTGTCCGGGCTCCATGGGAAAGGGAGATCGGGGGAGGGCCGTTAATTCTGTCATGGGAGGTAGAGGAAAGAGAAGAGTCAGGAGCTCGGAAGAGACGGAGGAGGGCCTGTGGGCAACAGGGGAGAGGAAAGGGGGAACGTGTGTAAAGGACGAGGAAGCACAAAGGGGGAGGGCGGTTCCCTCTCCGTCCGGGATCACAATTGAGGTAAAGGAAATCCCTCAGGGTCTTGTGTGGGCTTTCCCTCCAGTCCGGAGGGCAACCTGACTCATCACAGGGAATGGAGAGGAAACCAATTGCCCCAAGGAGAAAGGCAGGAAACAAGACACACAGCCAGGCGAACTACAGGGGCCACAGGTCCCAGGCCACAGGTCGGTGGGGGGCGTGTGAGGGAATGAGGGAAGGGGGCCAGGCGTGGGGGAAGGGAGAGGGGAAGGGGTTCAAGGGAACAAGGGTTCGTGGGGGAAAGGGCACTCAAACCAGATTATGGTGTCACCACAGGATAAAAGGAAGGAAGGTACGGGAAGTGCAGGGCAAACACGGGTCAAAACTACTCACTCAGTCCACGGGATCAAAATAGGGAAAGGATGATAAGAAAGGATCAGATCTTCACGCTCCACACCAGACACTCCAGGAAGGGGGGAAACACAGGGAACAAACACCACACTCTAGATTAAGAGGTTATACGAGGGTCCAGACAACACAGCCAAGGGGGGGCCAGCCTCCCATAAATGATTACCGCCGGCGGCTCTCAGCCCCGCCGGTACAATATATAGCCCCCTCTCAGGTGTTTCCAATGTGCTCAGGGCAGGGCCCCAGTCCGTCCCTGAGCCGGGCGTTCCGCCAAGCGTGCACTGCATCTGGGCGGGGCTTCGCTCCCTGATTGATTCTGAGCCGAACCCGCCCCCTTGCCGCGGTCAGCGTCACCCTCCAGGCTTCCCCGCCAGCCTGCTGGTTTCTTAGCAATGCGGGGCCTGCTGCTGCGGAGGGTGCGCGACCTTACACTGCCACTCCAGCCCCAGGACCCACCATAACGGTTCTGGGGCCTACGTTCCAGGTACGGAGGACGGTCGTTCCACCGCAT
>QEPC01006720.1:3667841-3682213 GCA_003113815.1 Sphenodon punctatus | reverse complement strand
GGCACTTTTCACCAACTCCATCTGGTGAGGAGGCTGCGGCCCTTTCTTTCTGGTTCAGACCTGGCCACCATCATCCATGCCTTTATTACCTGAAGACTAGATTAGCCCAATGCGCTCTGTGTCTGTCTCTTATACACATCTAGATGTGTATAAGAGACAGATCTAGCACGCACGCACGCACACACACATTTCCACCCAACCTGTTTATATGGATATGATACAAATCCATGCGGGGATGGAACACAGGGGGACATGGCGAGAATGATGTGAGCGAGGCCGAAGAACCTTTTTTTACGAGGTAGCAACCTGCTGCTCATGCCCAGGCAACTGCCCACCACCATGGCATGCCTGCTCTGATGGCCTCAAGCTCTTCTCTAGGCTAAAAAGCACTCTCCCTTTTCAAAGTGACAGTTCCACCCAACCTTTTCTAGGGATACTACACAAGTCCATGTGGGGATGGAACGCAGGGTGACGTGGTGAGAATGATGAGAGCCAGTGCGAAGAACCTTTTATTACGAGGTAGCAACTTACTGCTCGTGGAGAGAGAAAAAGTCTCTCCACTGCTAGAAGGAGAGATACAGACATGCTCCCACCCATGCCGTCACCTGCAGTACATGACCAGAGAGAGGGAGAGAGAGGCTCTCTGTTGCTAGAATGAGAGTGATGGGGATGGTGGTGGAGATGTGCATCCAGCTCAAGCTGCCACCTGCCAGAACCAGCGAGAGATCTCATCTGTGCTCATGTTCAATGCCCACGTCCAGCAGCAAACCTACCAGAATGAGATGGAAATAACACACAACATAATTATGTGCCCCTGCCTGTGTGCCTCCCTGTACCTGCTACCACCTATTGCAATGATTGATTGAAGTGTGCCCAACCAAGCACTATTTCTAGGGACATCATTCAACTCCCATGGGCTGTCATGCCACTGTACTGGAACAGGCATGCCAGTCCCAGGAACCATCATCAAGATTTTGGGACCATCATTCCAGTCATGGGGGCTGTCATTCCATTCCACTGCATCCAGAAGCAGTCACTCCAGTCCCAAGAACCATCATCTGGGCGCTGCTGCTGCTTGTGCCTGACTGGCCAGTGGCCACCAGCACCTGCCTGCCAGCCTGCCCCCCACCTCCGCCAGCCTACTTCTCTGCAGCCACTCGCTGATGCCCACTACGGCTGCTGAAAGAGCCCCTCTGCCCACCAGCACCCGCCGCCTGCTGCCCGCTGCCAAAGAGCCTCTCTCTCTTTGTCTCTGGCACCCCCTCACACAAAATATGATATCCCTGGCTGGCTGCTTTACCTGGGGCGCTGTCTGCAAGTCTGCCCCCCTGGGACAATCTTTCTATGAGCTGAACACACCTCTCCACTCAAGGGCTTCAAAGGGACCAACCGACAAATGTAACCAAATATATATCACAACTCGGCTTCCCAAGGCTTCCCCCCATGCGGCGATCTCTCTGTGAGAGTGGGCAGTGCACCTGCCGATGTCCACTTATGCCTCTGCCAGACTGCCACAACCTCTCTCTCTTTCTCTGGCACACCCACACAGACACAAGCCCTGCCCCTCCTGGGGGGCTGTCAGATCTGCTGGCAGATCTTGGGGCTAATACGCTCCATGTGCTGCTGCTGTCAGGTAGGAATCTGACAAGCTGTATATACAATGAGATTCTGCCACCTGCCAGAAGAATCACAGAGGGATAAAAGGTTGGGCAGGTCAAACTCAGCTGGTAACAAATATAACTTTTATAAAAACCTTTGAAAAAACACACATTAACAATATAAAAAGACATAGAAAAATAGTTATGGGTCTGTGGACCTGTCCCCTGGAACGTGGGGAAAAGGGAACAATGGTGCGCAGAATCGAGGTGTGGGCACATCATCCACCTCTGCCCCATGTTGCCTCACAACATCAAGGGCCCCCACCATGGATGCCTTCCATGCCACCAAGGACTGGCGGAATGATTCACGAGGGTCCTTTTCAGTTCTCAGGTACTCCTTGTACGCCTCAGCCTGGGATTCCCTGATTTGGAGGTCCTCGAATCACTCCACCAGCCTGTCCTCCACATTTTGTGCGTGGGCCTTGAAGCCTGACATAAATTGTTTTGCGGGCCTCTGAAGTGAAGCACAAAATGCCGTTGCTTTGGGGGTCTCCTCTTGCCGGGGGGCTGGAGAATCCTCGGAGTAGCTGGAGGGGGAGGACTGGGACGGTGCGTCTTCTGCTGTGCCTTCCTCCCTTCCTCCGCTCGATGTTCCTCCCTGCTCCATCCAGCCCGAGACACATCCACGTCACCTCGATGAGGTGGACAGTCTCAATATGGGCAATCAGCCCCGATGTGGTCCCCTGCATCTCCTTGATCTTTTTGTCACAGATCTAAAGAACATAAAAAAGATAGGAACATAAGAAGTGCCATCCTGTGTCAGACCAATGGTCTATCAAGCCCTGCCTACATTCTGTCTCCACAAGTGGGTGGCTGGCCAATCTCTCTCTCTGCGGGGGACTTCCTAACAGGCCATAGGGCAATCCATTTCCTGTTGTTCCAGCCCCCATGTCTTACCTTGCGTTCTGTGAATCCGCCTTTCGGGGTATGGAAATATTTCCATACCGCAGATCTTGTTGGCCTGGTTTGGGCCCGAGACATCCGCCTTGATGGGCCTGGACCATCATCATCACCTTCTCTGAAACAGGAACACATAAACACCTACATAATATCATGCATTCATGGTGATGCCTCTAGTCCTTCCCATACCAATACCCATTCTCCCACACCGAGTGGATGGATGGTGCTGCAGTGCTGCCTACTCGCCTCTTTCCCTTTCTCCCATGTACACCACCACCACCTGTGGTGCTGTAGTGTCTGCAGGTTGAGACTCTGGCTGCTGCTGCTGAAAGACACCCCCCCCCCTCTCTCTGGCAGACCCAGAAATAAGACAAGTGCAAATCCTGCCCTTCCTGGGGTGCTACTATTGGCAAGTTGAGACCCTGGCTGGCACGTCTCTGGGTGGGTGCTGCGACTCGTGCCTGACTGTTGAAAGAGCCCTCACCCCCTCTTTCTCTCTGGCAGACACGTGCAAATCCTGCCCTTCCGCTGCCACCCACTGATGCCCACTGTTTGTGCCTGACTGCCCACCACCCGCATGCCAGCAAGCTTGCTCTAAAGGATAGTAGTCTTCTTGTCCTCAAAGTTATACGGAACAATAAACAAAAATAAATTTTACAAACCTGGCAGCAGTGGCACCTTCTCTGCCCTCTTCCTCCTCTGGTGAGGAGCCCACCTCCACCACCTCACCAGATGGTCCAAGCTGGGCCTCCACTTCTTCCTCCTCCACCTTGACCTTCCTCATCAGCTTCAATTTAAATTTCCTGCCACCACCACTGCTTCCTTCACCTTCCATCCTCATGCACAGACATGCACAAACCACACACACACACACAGCTACAACACACGCACACACAAGCTCACAACCAATTTTTCACACAAGTTTACTTCACACAAGCCACATAGACACCACGCCACTGCACACGACAACACACGCGATCGAAATACTGTTTCCAGTTTTAGTCTCGCGAGATCACGAGACCAAAAATCGATAACAAAAATAAAATCTTCATTTGAAACTGGTATCGGTATCGATAATGACAATAACGAAAATGACATTGTTATCATGATAACAATGAAACGACACATTTTGATAACGACAACAATAACGAAAATGAAAAATGACATGGTGCTCTGGTGCACATCCCTAGTTCTAACATTTTTGTACCAGATGTACTTTGGGCTCTCCTTTTCTTTATACTTTTTTGTGCCTACTAACTAGTAAGTGTGAGAGGCTTCCAACATTATGTTAGGAAACCTCAGGTTTGCATACTTTTGCTCATTGTAACAGGGTCAAGAGTGCCTGGGGTTACGTCTCTGCAGGATCTGGTCCACACAGTCATATTATCCTGGGGAATCTTCAGCTCAAGTATCCTTTTATTCAATATATACAGTTCTCTATCCATATTCTTCCATATACAATATTCCATCACCCGTTATACATACAATGTCCATATCGGTTCATAGAGGCCTAGGGCTTCAATGTCCTCTGGTATCTGGCACATGCTTCTCTTATGCCCGGATACAAGCCTCGTTGTAGTCTTCCTATCCGGACTATTTACAACTTCTCAGGCCTGGCACAATCCCTCCTGTGGTCTGCTAGACCCCACAGCTCTGGCAACCGCATCTGAATGGGGTTTGTACTCCTTGCTGGTTGCTACCAAGCAGTTCTCCTTGTCTGAATCAGAGCTCTCACCCAGCTCCTGCCTCTACTACAGCTTTCCACACAGTCTCCGTGGCTGCTCGGAGGCAGAACTCTCTCCTAACTCTTGCCTCTTCCAGGTATCCCCTCCAGCGCTGAGCCTTGCTCAGACTTTTACCCTTGGGACTGGCTTCTGCCATGTCCAAACCCAGCTGTGCTATATTAGGCACTGTCCTCCACTTTGCATAGCACCTGGTACTCCGCTAGCACCTGCAACCTTGCTGGTGCTAACTTCCTCAAAGGGCCAAAATCACAATAAGGCTGTGCCCTGATACACCTATGTATGGCTGTTGTTATCTCAGATGATAGAGTTGCACTGGCGGTGCAGTTATTTATTGCTTTTTCAGCTCCTGTGCATACAGATATGGGCACACTGTTTCTCAAAGGCTTCTTCTGGCATGAGCTCATTGAAATCAATGTGGTATGTGGTAGCTGTTAGGGCGGGTAGGGAAAAGGGGGAACGTTCCCACGGACACCACCAAGCCTCTCGCGCCTCCTCCTTACTCTCCTGCCAGTCGCTGAGCTCCACTCGAGTCTTCTGGGAAACAAGACCCCTCAGGATATTGGGTGGCCGAATATGCTTCAATAGCCGTAGGGCCGTGTCATCATCGGGGTGGAGGAACGCAACCTCGAGTGGAGCCCCTTCTCTCAAATCTCTTTGCATGCACCAGTGATTCCAGACACACAGTGCTTGAACTGGACTTGGGGATAAGGGTGTGTGGTCGTAGTGGGGGGTAGCAGGGGTGTAGCAACAGGGATGGCGGGTAGGGGAAAGCCTTCACACACAAACACGGGTAGGTAGGGGCCCAGACAAAGATTAGGATGGGGGTGAACCCAAACAATATTCCCCACAGAAACACGCACTTGCACTCACCAGGTACTCTATTTCTCGCCTCGACCTCAGTCTTTCTGCGCAGACACTCACCACTCACACCACAATGATTCTAATTGCTCACTCTCCTTGAAACGCTCGGGGCCAGTCTCACAGCGCTGCTGTTCTCCGGCAGCGCTGTGTTCTCTCTGTCCCTCCTATGTAGTGCTGGCCCCGCCTCCGTGTTCCCGGAGCTGCGCCAAGCATCGCGGCGCCGGAGCCACGCCCCCTACGTCAGTTGCGGGGGCCGCTGTCGATTTCTGTCTGTCTTCTTCTGCTTGTGGGGGCCCTCTACCCTGATCCTGCACCGGAGCCATACTTGCTACTCTCCCTCGTTCCCCGGTGGAGGTTCGTTCTTGACCCTGTGGGGTTTGTTGTTTCTGTTCTTTCCGGCCTCGTGCCAGCCCCCTAATCCTACCTCCCCACCGCCTTACAGTAGCAGAAAACTGTGTGGACCCTACCTAAGGATTGAGTTTCCAAAAGAAGGAAGCAAAGAAACATGCACATGGGCTCACCTATAATTCACATGCCTTGTATTTGCAAGCTCAGAGGAGTTAGTCATGGGGAGATAAGTGTGAAAGTCTCACTTATGGGCAAAATTAGCATTTCTGAAATGCATACACTTTTTGAAATTTTTGCTTCAAATCATCCAAAACCATGCACTTATAGTCTGGTTAGGTTCTTTTGGTTATTTCATCCCCATGTTTGTAAGAACAAAATTACCAGGCTATGAAGTCATCCGATCACCTAACTTGTATATAGCCATTATGAACATGAGAATTCAAAATAGTAACACAGTGCAAATAGTATAAGAGTGAAAACAACAATGTTTTTCATTGTTAAAATAATAAGGCGTGAATATCCTGATGACTCAAAGTCATCAGAAATATTCAGATAACCAGACTTCCGGACAAAGGAAAGTTGCTTTTCTATATGTATTTTGTTTTTGATGGGGAAAACTCAGATTCTGAAATTCATATCTTCTGTGTTTATTAGTTGAGGTTTACATGTAACAGCAAATGCAGTGTAAGGCTGCAATCCTCAAACTGCTTACTCGGGGTAATCTTGTTGAACTCAGTGGGATTACTCTGGGGTAAGCTGTTTGAAGAGTGCTGCTTAAACCTGCAGCCTCTAATACTCCTGGGGTTTCTTATTCCCCCCCCATCATCATCATCATCATCATCAGATGTCTTTAGATGTCTTTCTTTAGCTATATACCCGGCCCAATTCACACAGCTGTGGGCGGCTTACCACATATGAATAAAATACAAATAAAGCCCCATCTCAGCCCATGTCACCCAGTCCTACTCTTATGCCTCTCGGACATGAGTCCCACTCCCTACTCCAATCTGCTCCCCTGTCTCACAACTAGGAGTGACCCTATATCCAAGTACATCCTCCTCACCCCTCACATCGGGGTCATGGTTGTCTCAATCCACATTAACACGTGGAATAAAACTGTACAAATGCCCCTTCCATTTCTGCCTAATGGCAATGCTAAAAGTGCCCCTTTCCATCATCCCAGGGCAGTGCCTATCCTTGTGCAGGCCAGCCTGATTTCAATAGTTGTGGGGACTGGAAGAGTCCACCAGGACTGGGAGGCATCCATCTCAGTGCCTGGGCTGGGGCATACTCCTCCCCGTGCTCTGCTAGAAGTCAAGCTCATGGGGGGGAGGGCAGGGCAATGATGTTGTATCCCCCATGAAGGGGGTTGCAGTTCATGGGTCAGGGGCCCACAAGCCAGCAGCAAAGAAGCCAGGATCCATATCTCAACTCAGCTATTGAAGGGAATTAGCTTTTAGCTTCTATTAATTTTCTTTAAAGCTAAATTAAGAGCATTCTAATTAGAAGAGATGCTGCTTTATTTTTATTTTACTTTTTTAAAAGGAAGCTAAACATGGCTACACTATAGCTAGTGTAGTAGTGGTAAATCCACAGAAGCCCGTTAAAGGTACCTTTAATGTGTAGGCAGATAGCTGTGGAAAGGAACTTGTATAAGGAAATATTCTAGCTTAGACTCTGTGAATCGAGGACGTAGCTATAATAGGGACAGGTGGTGTGGCTGCACTGGGGTCCCCCAAATCTGGGGGCCCCATGCTTCCTAGTGCAGCTTGCATTCCCTGACACTGGGAGAGAGGATCTCATTCCATCTTCTGTACTAGGGTCCATTTTAACCTAGCTACACTGCTGCTGTGAATTCTATTGTTTCAAAACCTTTTCTTGAAAGATGAATTGCTATATAGTTAGAGCAAGTTATATGTTTGCCTCTTCCACAGATAGAATCGCTATGCCTCTTGGCTTCCCCAGCAAACAATTCATGCCAGGGAGATTTTAAAAGACACAAATGACAGGCACGTGGTAGTGAAGTTTCTGCCATTTGTGCCTTTGAAAATCTTCTCTGGCAACCCTTTTCTTGCTTCATGCCATTTCCATTTGCTCTCTTAGATGCTGTATTTATTTTCACGTTAAATTTCTGAAGCCAAATGATATTGTACAATCTGATTTGGGTTCCAAAGTAGATTAAAGCCATTTCAAGTTGCAAGAATATTTGAATTAGTGGAGACTGAATGACTGGCCTCAACCAAATCTATTTATTATTAAATAGCTTTGGCTTGTCATTTGCTTGGAAATTTATTTAACTCACTCGAAACCTATCAGTGTGGATAGCGTAGGCCAGCATGCTGCTTTCTGTAGACCTCAGTGCCTGTAATCATTGCTACGCATATGATTCTTTGTACAGTAATTTGCCTACAAAGGACCTATATGGCCCTGATCACTGAAGTATCTGAGAATCTCCCAACTATTTAGAAATAAGAGTAACAACACATTAATCTCCTTCATCTTTTCCAGGCTGGAGGAGGAATAGCTTGAATGTTTCACAGCATATGGGCATGGGAGAGAGAGAGTGTGTGTGAAAACCTTACTGAGGGAAAACAAGGTTAAGCAAATGCATCTGGATTTAGTTCTAGGAATGTTGATGCCTGTGATCATTCTTATTTTTTGCAGGAGTGAGTTCTAGGTCCAGCTCTTTTTTATATGTATTGAGTTGTTTGGAGAGAAGATACTTTATAAGTATAAATTATTATTGTTTCCAGTGCTGCTACAGATAATGGAGATTCTCGTTGTAGCCAAGTGGCAGGGACTGATGGTCTGTATGATTATTATTTATATGGTGCTAGCAATGTGCATGGTGTCGAACAGTTGTAAATCCGAGACAGATCTGTGTCCTGAAGGGGTTACACTCTAGGATATCTCATTCAGCTGCCAAGAGTTTGGTAAACAGTATTGTATAGGAGAATGCAATGATTCATACAGGAAAGCAAAACCGATAGCAGACAGCTATCTATGTCCCTGCCACATGCTCTTAAAGGTCTACATATCTTAGGATATTTTCAAACAAGACAATAGCCCACATTAGCCCACACCAGGTGCATGTCTATCTGCTGGTTTACTAGGTGTTTGCCAGATGTTGGCCCCCACCCGTCACATGGCCACCAGGCAGCCACCACTCATGGTGGAATCCAGGGACATCGCAAGCCCACCATGCAGGCGAATGCAGGCTAATATGCGCTCACATGTCCACATCTTGTCTATTAGATTGCGTCCAGCTTCCTCACATCTACGTATTTCTGCCAGCAGCATGCAGTCATGGGCAAAAAGCCTAGAGTGTTCTGAGGAGCGACCACTTCTGTCCCTTTGCACTCTTGTTCTCACTGGTGCCTTAAAAGCCCAATACACACCAAATTCAAAATGAGATGTCCTAGCTCAACCTGGTTTGCAGCACATACCCTATGCTCTCTCTTTCAAAGCCGTTGCCTTCTCCTGAGCAACTGCCACAGCCTTTACATTGCCATGGCCACCGCTCAGAATGACAGCCAGGCACTACTGGCACAGCTGCCTCTGGTGTTCCATCACGGGCACTATTCATCACCCAAAACAACAACCAGGCAATGATGGTAAGTTAATGCACTTGGGTGGGGGAGCTGCATTTACGCAGCTGCATGATAAATGCTTCTGTTTATTGCTGTCTAATTATGTGGGTTTTTCTCTTTACTGTGTTTACGGGTGGCCAGGAGATCTCTGGGCAGCAGCAAGTTACTCCCCAGAACAAAGCAGCACCAGACGTGAATGGGCTGAAGTGGGGGTGGGAGAGGCACCATGGCAGGACTGTGGGCTGGGGGGGAGAGGATGGCACCATGGCAGACCCGCAGGTGTGGGTGGGAGGAGGGGAGGCACCATGGCAGGATAGCTCCTTCCTCCTTCCCTTTGGATGGGAAGGGTGGCTGTTAGATCAGGCAGGAAGGGCAGGTGGGACTGAAACACCAGGGCAGGATGGTGAGTGGGGTGGCTGCTGCAGCTGCTCTTGACCAGCGACCTGCCTGTCACATCTTTGGGTCTGGCCATGGATAGTGCCTACTGCAGCAGCTTCTTCTTGGGCTGGCTGAGCAGTTGCGACACAGGGGCCAGAGACTGGCTTGGCGCCGATGGCAGGTGCAAGAAAAAACATTTTACATTTAAAAAAAAAAAAAAAAGTTTATATTTTCATATTTCATGGTTTTAATGTTTCTTCTCAGAGAAGGGGAGGGGAGTTTGGAGGAGAGGGGCCATGGAGAAATGCGGTATGGCATAGCACTTTGGCTAAGGTGCTTTGGGGGATGGGGTTTGGAAGGGAATGGGGGGTGGGTGCACTGAAAACAGGGAAATGCTGTTCCCAGAGCTGCTGATGGGCAGGGGTGGGGGATATGGGCACTTCTCAGGAACTCAATGTTGCTGCAGCTGAGCCCCAGTTCCACTGAGATGTTACAGTCTGACACCTCCGGGCTGCCCAGTGCACACTACTCCAAGCCCCTACCCTCTCCAGACTGCAGTGCCTTCATCTTCTTGGGCCATCTATTCTTACAGCTGCCTAGCTGCCACGAGTGCTTGGCCCCCCCACCCTGCTTCCCAGAGAGTGAGGTGGGTGAGCCAGGGTGGTTGCTCTGGTTCAGGGAGACTGCTAGGGGCTATATTCCCTTGAGCTTAATGGGCCATTTTCAGCTGATTAACACTTCAGGGAGTGGTGGCGGTTTGCCTGTTAAGCTGGGTTAATACGGTATTGAATTCTGAGTAAAGGAGTGTATTGGATTCTAGCATTTTAAGATGTCAGAAAAATACCAGGCCCTTTTATTTCAGGGTTTATTAAAATGTAGTTGCAATACCCCATTAATAGACAAAACTTGGTTTTTTTCTTAAATGCTATGCATCACGTGTCCATCTCTCTGCTCTTATTCTCACTGATGCCTTAAAAGCCTGGTACACACCAAATTGAAACATGCATAGTCCCAGCTCGTCCTGGTGTGCAGCTCATGGCCAGCGCTCACTGCCCAGGCTGGGTCTTGTCCCCTCCAGTGGGCAGTGGGTGGCCGGACATCCTCGCCTGGGGAACAGCTGCCCAGCCTGCCCAGGAAGAGGCTGCAAATGACACCGAGCCATGCCAGGAGGATCCGTATGGGTGAGATCCAAGTCTGCCTTCCTAACCTGCCCCTAGGTGCTGGCATAGACAGGGGCAAGGGAATAGGCTGAACCACTCCAGTGCTCAGTGCCTTCTATCCCCCTGCCTGAGCCCTGTTGTCACCCAGCGATGTCTCCAGCCTGGTTGATCCCAGTCTGGGCCAGAGATGCTAGGAGCTCTGCCCCCTCCAGGTCCAACTGCTCCTTCTCCCCCCCATGGAAGTTGTGATAGCCAGTGATGATTCCTCTGTGCCTGTCCCTGCCCCAAAGGCAGCAACGTTCATATAGGAGATGGAGGAGTGGGGTGAAAGGGGCTGAGTTTGCACGCCTGCATAATAAAGGCTTCTTTCTAAGTATGTGTTTTTCCCCCTTTACTATGTTCACCAGTTCCCCTTTACTATGGTGACCAGTAGGCCTGAAACAAGAAATCTCTGTGAGTGCTGTTTCCTAGGGGTGTGCATTTCATTTGTTTTCTGTTTAACTCAAATGAAATTTTGTAATTTTGTTTAAGGTAAACAAAAAACAAACAAAATAAAAAAACCAATGAAATTTTATTTAGGTTTTGCCTAAGTGCCTGCAGTGAGGCTAAGTCAGGCAAAACAAACAGTGTATCAATTCAAGCCAGAAGGGAGAAGGAAAAGGAGGGAATGGGGAGAGCAACGTTGTCAACTCTGCTCATGACTAGTAGTGCTACAGAAAGTAGTAGTAGCAGTAATCTCTGCTGGACAATTGGGATCACTAAGACATCACACAGCACTTGACACACGCACAGAATTTCTGTGATAGGGCTTTGTTCAGTGTTGCCAAAACCTGGAGTAGCCAACCAGGTGCACTGGGGGGAGGGCACTGTGAAAGTCAGGTTGCGCTGAAGCTGCTTTGTCTGAGCTAGTTTCACACTGTTTGGCAGATTCTAATCCTCAATTTTAAAATCAGACATGTATACCCTCCCAAACCTACTCATTTTTCACTCCAGAGCCTGCTGCTCTTCTGCCCACCTGCTGCCTGCCACATTCTCTCTCTCTCTTATGCCCACCAGTCACTTCTCTAATGGACAGGGGGTCACTTAATGAGTTAGAGCTGCTTCTGAAGATGCCTGCACACCACTGCTGCTGTCTGCCTCAATGAAAGAGACACCAAGCACAATAGAAAAAAAATCAAACAAATGAAAATGACTGTTCCCTCCTGCACATACCTGCCATTTCCACCAGAAGTGGGGCATTTGCTGAACTTCACGCAACACAAAAGATCATTGGCTTTCTATTATTTTTTGCAAGTTGAATGAGGCTGTTATGGGCAGGTCCCAACCCTCGTGTGTGCCCCATGCACACCCCTGGAGACTGTGGAGACAAAATGTACCAGATAAGTACTGGGAAAGTGCTGGAGATTGCCATAAAAGTTCTGTAAAACTTGTAAAATTCCCAGAAAGTGACCAAAAAGTCCCAGAAAGTGTTGAAAAAGAGGGGGGGGGGGGAAATGGCGGAAGCTCAGAATCACTGGAAACTGATAAATACTGACAGATACTCACAAGCACTCTTGATAGGTCAGTATTTCCATTCAAAATGGAAACATTTGCTTTCATCTCAGCCATCATGGCTGGGAGAGCCCTGGCAGAGCAGCAACAGATGCGAATGCCAAAAGGAAAATGCAGAGCTTCAGGGCTGCAGCTAGCTCACCTGCAAATGTCAATAGGGAACGCCCAGGTAAAGGACGCCTGGTGGAAAATAGCACAGGAGGGAGGGGGTGCCAAGGAGGAAAAGTATGCCATGCTGTGTGGGAGCCAGATGGGTTGTCAGACCAATCTTCAGAGGCAGCCTATGTGCTCATGGGGTGGTCCAAGCACACAATGGGGCTCTGTGTGTTTATGATGGAGCTCAGATACCGTGTAATCCTACTGCAGTTAAAGGAGACACTCCAGGACTAGCCCTGGCCAGCTCAACAGCTGAAGCTCCCAGGTTTCAGCTCTGCTCCTGAACTGCTGGCTGAAAATCCCAGGAGACACTGAGCCCCAGCAGGGACACTGTGCTGCACTCCCCATAGGCACCTATGCCAGGTCCTTTCTAGAAACAGCATTTTCCCACTCTGTTCTGGGAGAGGGCACAGGCTTGGGCTGAAAAGGGGGATTCTCATGACACTGTGTCAGCTCTGCTCTCCTCCCCATTTTCCTGCACCTGGTGTGGGGAACCTCACTTCTTTTGTGCCTCTCCAGCTGTTCAGGGCTGTGTGGTGCTGCGAGAAGCCCAGCCATTAGGGCTTCAGCAGAAATCCTTGTAGCACTCCTGCTGCCCATATGTCTCTGTTATCCAGAAACTGGGTGATTACAACATGCAAAGACTGATTGCTTCGAATTTTTACTTTCACCTTTAGTGTTCGCTATAGTCGCTCAATAAAATATGTGATTTGCTTCCTAAACTGTGTCCCTGACTGTTGATTGCATTGTCGAATAACTATTAGTACTAAATAGCCATTAGCGAAAGACTGCTGGGGCTACATTCCCTTGAGTTTAATGGGCCATCGTCAGCTCATTAACAGCCCAGGGAACATACACCATCATGTCTTTTGTAACACAAGTTCCATCTTTACAATTGTATGCTGACTTCCAGTAAGATGTGTTTGTACTGTGATAGGCTAACTTTTCAACTAATATAGATCTAATAAACTCAGCATTCTGTGCATAACAAAAGGTTACTTCCAGCCACAAAGTGCTGGCAGGTATGAATCTATAGGCAGGGATAGTATAATAATAATAATAATAATTAATAATAATTAATATAATAAATTTAATTTATTGGCATTAGCTTTCACCATAGCCTTACACAAAGACACATAATATAAAACATTAAAACATAATAATTAAATTATAACAATACTATCCAGCCAAATAATCAATCAATCCAACCGTAGCATTGGCTTCTGCCACAACCTTGGACAAAATTACATGGGCAGGGATAGTAGGTACTGGACTGCCTCCCAAGGTGAGAATAGCCCAGAAGAAAGAAATAGCTGGGGTGGCTTCTTCCTCCTGCATTCACCATGGCTGCACATCATAGCAGGAAGTGGGATACTTGGGAGGGGGGTTGGTGGTTGGAGCATGGTGGGGAAGAATGCTTCCCTTGTCTCTCTGGTTAGTTGGGCTAAACCTGTGAGTGGGGGGGGGGCCTGCCCAAATGCAGAAGAAATACACATAGGGGCTACCCATTTATTAGGTTGGATACGCTAAATGTGAGTGGGTTCTAAGTAGGGGCTGCTTAAACCAAACATGGACTCTAGCAGGCTATCATCTCATTTGAAAACACCCTTAATTTATACTACTTCCACTCACATACATACCGCCCCCCCACCCTTATCCATTCCTTTGGGTCTCTGTTCAGTCTTCACATTGAGAAAAATCTTTCTAATATACTTCTCTCATTTCTTACATACTTTTTTCAATTACATGGTTAACAATGTTAATGTATGAATTATTATCACTGGCATCTGAATTAGAAGCCATTAATATCAGTGGTTTCTGTTGGAAAAACAGCTCCAGATGGCATCGGCCTTTTGCACCAACAAACCCTAATGACCACTAGGGGCATTGGGAGTAGAGATAGTGAGTTAGTGTGAGTGGTGAGCCGGTGCGACAGGCGATGAGAAGGGGTGTTGGAAAACAGCTCCAGATGACATCACCTTTTGCACCAACAATCCCTAATGACCACTAGGGGCATTTGGGAGT
>QEPC01006720.1:3640175-3652419 GCA_003113815.1 Sphenodon punctatus | reverse complement strand
GCGGGGAATCACATTCACCATGTGATCGGCCGAACCGGCGGGGCCGGTGGTGATCACGTGGTGAAGGCGATTCCCTGCTGCGATGAACCAAGCCGTCACGTCTGGACGGCGGCCACGGCCCGGAATCCCTGCAGGGATTCCAGCCCATGGTCAATTTGGGCGGGCGCTGCGGCCATATTGGCTGCAGCACCCGCCCGTCTCCCCGGAGGGCGGGCGGCAGGGGAGCGTGGGGGTGGGGTGGGGCCGTGCGGCCACACGTTGCACTGTGCAGCCCCGCCCCCTCCCCAATTCCCCGCCGGGAGCCCCCGGTACGTCTGTTGGGCCGTGGTGCCGTGGCCCCGGCTGGGGATCAACGGATTGGTTTCGTGACGGGGTCAGTTGGCCCCGTCATGTCTGAAAATACCCACGGATAAGGGTAGATGGTCTGGGGGCCTTGCTATGTTTATATCAGTGACTATTCCCTGCGAGCCTAAACAACTGGATATTGAATCAAGTTGTAATCTTATGATTCCATTATAGGAATCCTCTGATTATTACAAACATATATATTCCTCCTAGGAGGAAAAAATCCCAAGAAGAGCAGTGGTGGGTTTAATTGATCTCTTCAGACATCAATATGCTCTTCAGCCAAAATCATACTTGCAGGGGATTTTAATGCACAGGTTGGACAAGCTCATACAAGGTTACAGGATGACTTTGAGGAGA
Source organism: Sphenodon punctatus (assembly GCA_003113815.1). Taxonomy (NCBI): domain Eukaryota; kingdom Metazoa; phylum Chordata; class Lepidosauria; order Sphenodontia; family Sphenodontidae; genus Sphenodon; species Sphenodon punctatus. The sequence goes on along the minus strand of QEPC01006720.1, from coordinate 3,651,714 downwards.
CTTGTGTTATTTGGACCCCAAATATGATTGACAACCAACTCAAGAGGGCGCAAGCTAATGGAATTTATGTATAAAAAATTGTGTTTTTTATGTTAAATGGAAGATTTGCTTCCGACTACCTTGGGGCTATTATGTATTGTACAATGAATGGATCAAGTACAGTTGATTATGTGCTTGTTGAATGTGCTAGTTGGCACAAATATGCATCCTTTGAGGTTGTCCCTAGGGCTGAAAGTGACCACTTCCCACTTTTATTTAGTTGTCAAGGTATATCTTGAGCAACTTGTAGTTATCCACAGAATAATAACATAAGGTTGAGGAAAGTGACTTGGACTGCAGAAATTAGGAAGGTAATAGAGAAAAATTGCCTGATATGGTTAAAGAGGTCTCCAGCTGTGATACAAATTCATCCTGGCTATAGAATTTGAAGATATATTTTACTGATTAAGGATTTGCAAAGCTTGCTAACCAGATCAGGAGGTAAACAGGAGAACAAGTCATGGCGTAAGTCATGGTTTGATGCAGATTGCATCAAGGCAAAGAAAGAATTAGTAGACCAATTAAAACTATGGAAGGAAGGTAAGGGAGGTGTAGATCTGACTCTGATAAAAAGGAATAAGCAAACACTTGCTTTAAAAAGGAAGCAATTTCAAGACATTAGTTGGGAGAAATTGATTAATGCAGTGAAACAGAAAGATTCTAGGACCTTCTGGTGCTTGATCTCTGGGAGCCCTAATGACAGAAACATAGTTGTTGATGCTCACATCTGTGCTGACTGCTGGGCCTCCTACTATACTAGTTTAAAGAAGAGATGGGAAAGGAGTTAGAAGACAACCCCTCCCCACTCACCCTTTCACTTGTGTGAATGGGGTGGCCCCATTGGAAAATTATTTGATATCCTATGGGCAGTTAGCCAACATTATCGCAAGTCTTAAGCCTAGGAAGGCGGCAGGCCCTGATCCCCCCTTCCCATCCGCATCCCCCGAGGCTATTAAACCCAAGACTGATGGATCCCAGTTTTGAAGGGGGGGGTCATCAACAATATTATCTTGCATAATATATTCCCTGAAAAAATGGAACCAGAACACCATTACCCCTATTTTTAAGAAGGGAGATAGGTCTAATTCGGATCGTTACAGACCAATAAGCCTGATTAGCATCCCAGTGAAAATATATGGCTGGCATCTGTTAATCCATGTTTTGAGATGGGCAGAATAAAATGATATCCTGGGTGAAGAGCAGGTGGGCTTCCGCCCAGGATATTCGTGTGTAGATCAGTGCTTTGCCCTTTACTACATTGTTAAGAAATATTTGAATAAAAAGCGGAGGATTTATGCTGCTTTTATTGATCTTAAAGCAGCCTCCAATATGATCAATAGATCCATGCTATAGGGGAAACTGAGAGGTATGGGTATGAACCCAAACCTGATCAAATTATTTGTAGAATACTATAAAGATACTATGGCCCATGTTAAATACAGGGCCAGGGGAGACTTCTCTCCCAAAATCTCTATGATGAAAGGAATAAGACAGGGCTGTGTCCTGGCCCCAGCACTGTTCAATTTATTTTTGAATGACTTACGACCATGTTTTGAAAGAAGAGATTGCCATTTCCCCAAACTGTTAGGCAATGGGATATCATGCCTGCTCTACGCGGATGGCGTGATACTTTTGTCCTAGTCTAGAGTAGGCTTACAATGACTGCTAGATGTTTTTAGCTCCTACTGTAATGATAATAAATTGGTAAGGTAATTAATGTGAACAAAACTAAGGTAATGGTGTTTGGTACATGGAAGAGGAGCAGGTGCTTTATTGATAAATGCCCACTGCAGTTTTTGAACAGCTTCTGTTACTTAGGCCTCATATTCACCAGCATGCTTAGCTGGGTGGCTCATGCCCAGAAAATGAATAACAAGGCAACTCAGGCAGCAGGAGGAATGTTGTCCTTCTATAACAAATTTCAACATGGGCTGAAGCTCTAGAGGCGGGGATCTGAAATTGGAGGCGATTTTACTCTGTGGCACAGAAATTTGGAGCTTAGATGATAAAGCTTTGAGCTACAGACATAGGGTGTTTTCAGACGTTACGAGATCACAGTCAACCACAGTGAACCACGGTCAATCCCGCAGCGGGGCCAAAGCGCCCTGAACGTCTGTTTCGTGGGCACCAGATGTTCACCACAGTCAATCCCCACCAGGGATCAAAATCAACCACGCTTCTGGAGCTCCGGCCCGGACCATCTCTGAAAGCGTGGTCAATGCGATTCCCAATGGGAAACAATAAAAAGTAACATCTGAATGGCAACCACCGGAATCAAGCAAAGTGATTCCCAGCTGGGGACAAAGCACACAGCGTCGCTGCCAGGCAACCAGCAACAACATAGGCCGCGGAGGGAGATTTAAAGGGCACAAAACAGCAGGAGGACGTGGCGGGATGGAGCGAGGCGGAAGGGAGAGGAGAGTGGTGGGAGAGACAGCATGGCAGGCGGAGGTGGAGGCACAGGCGGTGGAGACGCACACGGAGGAGGGGGTAGTGCTGCACCTGCAGGTGGTGGAGGGACAGCAGCAGCAGCAGCAGCCGGGACAGGCAGCCCCAGGGACGGCAACCGGACCGGGGGGGCGAGGCACCCCAGAAACGGGTAAGGGTACCGAAGGGGGGGGACCCGGTGGCACAGGGGCACCAAGGGGGATGGCTTGGGTGGCAGGATGGGGGGGAAGGGGTGGGGCCATGGGACAGGGACAAAACAACACCTAACCCCCCCCCATGACCCACAGACATGGAAACGGGTCCGGGAGCCCGAGCCCCTGGAGGAGACGGGCGCTGGCCAGGAGGAGGAGGAGGACCCGGAGGGCCCACGTGGGAGAAGGCCCTACCACCGAGGGGGGCAATGGGGGCACAGGGAAACACAGAACTTCTTCCGCATCTGGGTGACCCTGGAGCATCAACTGGAGCTCGCAGTCAATCAGCGGAATGAGCATGTCTTCTGGGAGATCATGCGGGACATGGAGGCGGCGGGGCATAACTGGACCGTGGCCCAGTGCCGCTCAAAAGGCGAAGGAGCTAAAGAGGGGGTACAAGGCCATCTGGGACAACAACCGGTGGTCCGGGCATGGAGCCCGGACTGCCCCCTACTTCATTGTCCTGGACCGCATACTCCATATGAAGGGCTCTATCATCACTCCACGCCTCGTGGGGAGTGCTGTGGTCCAGGGCAGGGAACAGGCCGAGGTACCCCCTCCTCTCGCCGCCCCCAATGAGGACAATGGCTCCAGGGCTCCCGCCCCCCAGGAGGAATGCCCAGGGACCTCGGGGACCTTCAGGCCCCCCACAAGCACCAGATCCAGCAGCCCCCACCCCCTGTCTGGATTGGGAGATCCGAGGCCGGCACACCGGTAACCCTCAGTCAGTGAACACGGGGACCCCAGCAACACTGAAGGACCAGCCTCGGAGGGCTCTGAGATGGACATTGAGGGTAAGCATGTGGGTGGGAGGGGGGCCGGACTGGGGGGGGAAGGGTTGAGGTGGGAGGGGGGATACACTGGGCACAGGACCACCCCCAGCCACCCCAGAACATGGAAAGGGGGGCCGGGGGACCACTGGGGGACAAGGGCAGCCCACCCCCACCCAACCCCTCCCATATCCCCACAGGGCATGGCATGCCCTGGCACCAGTGACATACAGGCGACGAGGAAGGCGGGGAGCAGCCCCGGGAGCAGCCAGCGGTCCCCGGTGAGGCACACCGCCAAGGGGGGGGAAAGGGCACCAGGGGAGGGCACCGGATGCCAATCCGAGGGGGGGAAGGCACGAGGGGAAGGTACCAGCTGCCAATCTGAGGGGGGGCCCAAGACCCCGCAGTCGTGCCACGGGACAGGGGGTGGCTGGCCAGGGCGCCTAACCAGCACCTACTGTGAACCCAACAGGGCAACCTGAGGGGCCCCAGCAAGTCGGGCCTGTGCCCCCAGGGCAATGGATGTGAGAGCACCGGGCACAGGTACGGTGCCGGAGGGAGGAGCAGGCAGAGAACATTGTCCACTCTACCACAGAGGAGGGCGAGTGGATGATCGTGGCCATAGATCGCATGGAGGCGGCCATGGAGCGCTCCCTGCAACAAGCGGAGGCAAGGGACCGGAGGCTCCAGGTGGAGGTGTGGCTGGAGTGGAGGCGGGAGTGCCGGGAGCATAGCAGGCAGGTAGAGGTGTTTGGGTAGCTGGAGCAGGCCATCGACAGGATTGTGCAGGAGCATTCAGCTAAGATGTACTGCGTGCACGATATTGGCACCTCCCTGCTCCTGCATGCTGGCACCATGAGTGCCTATGTGATAGGACCCACCCTGCTGGGCACCCTACATGCCCAGGCCCCGATGCTGGGCCCCACGGTGCGCCCACCGCTGCTGCCACCGCCCCAACCATTGGCACAGCTGCTGGGCCCACGCATCCGCCTACCAGTCCCTGTAGGCCTCCGGAGGGAGCAGCCACCCAGGGGGGCCACCAGTCCACCACCACCTGCCACTCAGGACACCAAGGACTCCCAGAACAGTTGGGGACACGGACAGCGGGGGGGAGGGGAGCTCCCAGAGCTCCACGGCAACCACAGGGCAGCTGAGGGGGAGGCCCCAGAGATGTGGGGGATGGCGGGAAAGGGGGGGAAGGGGAGGGCAGTCTGAGGGGGGGAGCATGGCACTGGGAGGTGGGTGGTGGTGGTAGTGGGGGCACATGTAACTGTGTGGAAATAAAGGTCTGGCCACCAGTATTGCTTCCATGGGTCTGTTATTATTATTATTATTATTAACAAATATTTATATAGCGTCAGCAGTGTACCTGGCACTTTACAAAGTAATAAAACAGACACGGTCCCTGCCCCTAGGACTTACAATCTGAGAGACAGGAGCTGGGTGAGAGACTTAGGAAGGGGAACAGAGGGAGAGACAAGGGGTCTAACATTCATGAAGATGTGAGGTCTCAAGTGCACGTGCTTGGCTTGGTTACAATGAGAATGACAGCAGGCAGGTCCATGTTGCAAGGAAAAGGGTAAACAGATCGTAGGTATAGGAATAGTGGCTGTTCATGGACCCAGGGCTGTGGGCGGGTGGGCAGCCATACAGGGGCGTACCCACAGTGCTGGTGGGGGCCCCAGGGTGGTGGAAACGGGGGTGTGTACCTCAGGCCTCGGTCTCCCGGCTGATACACCTGGCCAGGGCAGCATGGATGCGCTTGGTGTATCAGTACTCCCGCGGGTTCTCTGCATTCACATACAGGGTCACAGGGCCGGGAGGGCGCCGGGGCTTGGGGTAGTCGAGGGCAGCCCCCTCGGTCTTGCACACGTTGTGCAGCACACAGCAGGCTCCGATCATGAGGGCAGAGGTCTCCACCGTGTAGTCCAGCAGGCCTGCGAAGCTCCTGCAGCACTGCTTGAGGGCCCCGAAGGCCCTCTCGACAACGGTCCTGCTTGCACACAGGCGGGCATTGTAGAGCGCCTCCACAGGGTTCCGGACGACCAGGTATGCCTTCATCAGCCACCGGGTGAGGGGATAAGCTGAGTCCCCCAGGATATAGGGGGGCATCATCGCCCCCTTCATCTGGGTCATCCCCATGTCCGCGAAGTCCCTGCGGTACATCCGGGCATAGAAGGGGGAGATGGTCATGATCTGGGCACCATGGCTGCATCCAGAGTGGCCTGTGAAGACGTCTATGAACCACCCCCGGTGGTCCAGTACAGCCTGCAGCTGCAGGGAGTGGTATCCGTGTCTGTTGACATATTCTGCGGGCTCCCCAGCAGAGGGGCAGAGGATATGTATGTGGGTGCCATCCACGGCGCCCATGCAGTTGGGAAACCCTCCAGCCACAAAACCAGCCATCACGGCTGCCTGGTCCACCAGCTGGATCGCTTGGTCCACGAGCACCCCCTCCACAGCCTTGCAGATGTGCCACAGGATTCTGGCAATGGTGCTCACCCCAACGCCGAAGTGCTGTGAAACGGACCAGCAGGAGTTGGGAGTTGCTAGTGCCCAGACCCCAGTGGCCACCCGCTGGGCCATGGGGATGGGGGTTCACATGGGGGTGTGCTGCCACCCCAGCCAGGGCGTTAACAGCTCCGCGAGTTGCAGTAGGGTGCCCCTGTCCATCCGAAAGTGCGCCCTCCAGGCGGTCTCATCCCACTGAGCCATTGCCCGGGACCACCACTCCTGTGCCCGCTCCGTGACCCATACTTGCCGGTCAATGGGCATAGCAAGCAGGGCTATGCACCCGATGGTCTCCCTCCACCATAGGAGGTGCCTGGTCGCCTTGTGGAGCAATGCACCCCTCTCCCGGCCTTGGTGGAAGGCCTTCCGGGCCGCCCTGGACACCCGCAGGGCCCTGAGCCGGGTCAGAGAGCGCCTGCAGGCGTGGTGGGCTCTCTGGGCCCTAGTGGTGCTCTGGGCAATGATAACCCACAGGTGGGTGCCCAGGTGCACCTCAGCAGTCTGGATGCGCAAGAGATCAGTGTGCGAGTGGTACCACTCTGCGCAGAGGGCTAGGTGCATCCCGCAGGCGCCCAACTGGCCTAACTCCATGGTGCATGTTGCCCTGGGTGGGGGGCAGCCAGCTCAGTTATAGGCTGAGGCATGTGTAGCACCGCTCCCGGGTCATGACCTCGGACCTTGCCGGGGGCCCCCAGATGGGTGATGGGTGGTCCCCCTCCCAGCTGCCCGGGCAGGCTCCTGCAGGGCGGCCATGCCGGGGAGTGGGGGGTGGTCCATTGAGCATACCTGCTGTCCCTGCAAGGGGCCTGGCATACGGTCCAGCCTGCGCCTGGGCGCGTACGGGCTGCAGCTGCATTCCAGCTGTCATCAACCTCCCACCTTGCAGTGTAGCCAGCCTGTTGTCCTCACCACCCTGATTAGTTTGTAGGCTGTCCTGTCTGTGAGCTCTGTTCCAGCAGCTGTGCTGGGTCTGCACCCCACGCCTCGTTCGCTTGCCATGCCTTGTTGTGGCCGGTGGCCTTATCGGCTGGCCTTGAGGCCCCCTTGCATCCCCTCCCATCCCTCCAGGGATTGTGGGGCTCCTCTGTCCTTGCAATTAGTCTCCTTTGCTTCCTGGACCATGGCTGGCTGTGCTTCCACCGGGCTCCCGGCTCCCAGCAACCATGGGCCCCCCATCACTGGACCTTCCGCGAGACCATGGCCCTGTGTGACCTGTGGCATTCCCCAGCCGTGCAATTGCTCCTGAGCTGCCCAGATGCCTGTTCGGTGCCTATGCGAGTCTGAGCTCGGGGCTGTGCTACTTTGGCTATGAGGCGAGCACCCGCAATTGCCGGCTGCATGCGGAGACCCTGGGCCTGATTCCCTTTCCCGATGGACTCGTCCCAGAGATGAGGTGCTTGCATGTGAGGTGGTTGGTGGCGAAGACTGTGTCTGCTCTGTCTGTGTGCAGCCTGGCCACCTACATGACCTGTCTGAATGAGGGGGGCCCTGCCCTGGCCGTGTCCTACTTTGGCTGTGTTCACAGGGCCTGTGGGTACCAGCGATTGCGTGGGGTGGTGTATCACTGACTGTTGGAGCTTGGTCACCTTCCATGACCCCCTGCTGCTGACTATGGCTCGTCCGAGCCCACCAAGGCGGAGCTGGTGGTGCTGTCCGGTGTGGGGTCCCATTCCGATGTGCAGTTGAGGCTCGCCACACAGGATCTCTTCAAGGCGTACCACCTGGTCGCCCACCGCATGTCTGTGCTGGGCTACCATTGGGGCATGATTCAGTGGCTGCACTTCGTTCAACTGGTGAGCCACCCGGCCCCGGGCCCCTGCGTGATCCCCTGCAGCTGGCTGTGAGGCCCCCTGTGTCTACCGTGCCCCGGTTGGTGGCCCCGCAGAGAGCGCCTGCCTCCTCCCCGCTGCTGCGGGTCGCTGCCTGCTTCCTCCATGATGTCCCAGTCTTGCAACTGTGCTGCCTGTTTCCCAGGTTTCCACTGCCCCTGCTTGTGGCTCCAGGCCCCCTCCAGGGCCCCCCTGTTTGCCTCTGCAACCGGTGCTCCCCTCTGTGGCTGCCTTCTCCTGTGGCCGAGTCCTGCTCTCCGTTCCTCCACCCAGCTCCCTGGGTTGCTGCTGACCTTCCTCATCCGCCATCACTACCTCCTGTGCCCGTGATCCCCCCGGTGCCTATGTGACCGCGGGGACCTGGGGCCCCTGGTCTTCATCTCCCGGCATCCGCCCGATTGTGTGTGTGGATCTGTGAACCACCTGCACTGCTCCGGCTCTCCTGCATCCTCTCCATGGCACCCTTGCCAGTGCTTGGGGTGCCTGTATGCCTCCGGGGCCGTTCCCAGTCTGCTCCCTGTTCCGTGTGGCCACTCCCTGTGCCTGTGGCCCGGCCTTTCAGGGCCCCCCTGTTCCGGGACTTCCTGTGTAGCTGTGGGGGTGCCCGTGCAGCCTGTGCTGTTGTGGGGGTTCTGGTTGCCGTTTCCCATGTCCTGGCCGGGCCCTGACCCGGCCCCCCCTTTTCCCTGTCACCGGTCCCCCTCCCCCCTGTGCCTGTTGTGCCATGTGTGTTGTCTGTCGCACTGTGTCCCCCCTTCCCTTCCTTTCCTGTGAGGGTGTGTGCGCACCCGGGCCTGTGTGTGTGCTGTCTGTTCCACTGTGCCCTCGTTGTCTCTGTGCCTGCTGTGTCTGTTGCCTTGGCGGCTCTTCTCCCTCTTCCCCCTCCCTTCCTGTTTCCCTTGTGTGGGCACTCCCTGTAGGCGCTTTTGGCTTCCTATGCCCCCAGTCAGCCATGTCTGCCTCCCGCCCCTCCCTGGTGCCTTGTGGGTGTCTTGACCATGGCCGGGAATCAGCGTCATGTCTGTTACGCTTCGCCAGCCCGTGGTCTGACGGCCCGATTCCCTGCCATGGTCTCGGTTCCGTCACGTCTGTTCTGGGCCTTCTTTGACCACGGGTGGTGGTTTATCGGTTCACCACTGCTGGGAATCCACTGTGGTGACTCAGGACCGCGTAACGTCTGAAATCACCCATAGTCAAGAAAGCACAAAACTCCTTGCTCAAAAAACGACTCTCACAGGTTCTAAGAATATCAGAACCACAGCTAAAATACGTTAAATCCATCATTGGATTAAGATCAGGGGATAGAGGCTCCCTAAGCAGGTTCTGCCGGATGCAATGGGGGAAGAAGGTGTGTCCTTCCCTTGGTTACTCAAGATGAAGTACTGTCCCCTTTGGGTTTAGGAGACAGATGTAATTACAGTGCCTCACTCCCTCTTCCAAATGATAAAACAACTGTCATGATAAGATTATATCATGTTGTTCCCCACCCTGGGCTATCTGTGGCAGGAGGGGTGGGGTATAACATTTTAAAAATAAATAAATAAAATAAATAAATATTTTGAGGCAACAAGATATAGCAGCAGTAGGATCCCTGAAATGTTCTATTCTTTAAAAGTATATAAAGATGAACTGGGAACGGGCTCCATATCTAGGATTAATAGGTTACTCTAGACATAGGGAGGCACTTAGTAGACTCCAATTTGGGCAAATGGGATCTGCAGTCCAGGAAGGCTGTTGGGCACGTATTCCATACACCCAGAGACTACGCTCATGCCCCCTTAAGGAAGTAGAGGATATAGTCCATGTACTGTGGAGCTGCCCCTTCTATAAAGAAGTCAGGCAAGGATACCTAGCACCGCTGAATGACTTTGTTGGGCATAAGGATAAGTTTCAAAGGACTATCTAGATTCTTCAAAATATGTCTTTGGAGGTTTTGAGTGCTTTAGCTTCCTATATCTGCAATGTACAAAAATGTACAAAAATTTAGGAAGAAAAGAGGATGAACTGATCTGAGTGGGCTTTTTACCTCTGATCAAATGATATTCTAAGTACTAGTGATAAGAAGGCTTCTTATTTTTGGTTCAAGTGGCAATCGTCTTTGTGGATATGTATTGTATAAATGATTTGGGGTTTATTTTGTTTTGTGGCATTTATATGTATTGCTGTATGGATATGCAATTGATGTAGATACTTTTTATCATATTTTTGGCCTATGGCCATAAATAATCAATCAATCAATCTATATAAATATATGGTACAACCACACCTTGAGCACTGTGTGCAGTTCTGGTCACCCCATCTCAAAAAAGATATAGTAGAACTGGAAAAGATGCAGAGAAAAGCAACAAAAATGATCAAAGGTATGGAACAGCTTCTGTACAAGGCGAGGCTCAATACGTTAGAGTTCTTCAGCTTGGAGAAGAGATGACTGAGGGACGATATGATAGAAGTTTATAAAACTATAAATGGAATACAACAAGTACATAAGGAGCTGTTACTTACCCTCTCTAATAATACTAGAACTAGGGGACACTATAAACCTAACTGGTAGCAGATTTGAAAGTAACAAATGGGAGTATTTTTCACTCTGAGACTATACACAATTAATTTGTGAAACCTGTTGCCAGAGGGTGTTGTTAAGACCAATGGTGTAACTGGGTTTAAAAGAGTATTGGATACGTTATTGGAAGATAGGCCCATAAATGGCTATTAGTCAAGTTGGTTGGGGGAACATAAACTTTGCCTGTTTGGAGATGGAGGTAATAGGAGGGAACTGATCACTCCATTGTGAGTTGTGTGTTTCTCTGAAGTGACTGAAAGTGTTCTCTGCCACAGACAGGATTCTGGGCTAGATGGACCACTGCTCTCATCCAGTAAAGCACTTCTTTTGTTCTTACTATACTACTAAATGTAGAAAGCTAGATTGTGACAGGTCCTGATGAGGATGAGAGTGCATGAAAGCAGTCAGCCTTCCCCTATGGGCCAACTACAGCCACAGCCTCTGCACCTGCAGAAAGCACAGGCCGCACACTCTGTACTGCTGGGGTCATACATCTCTCCAAAGAGTAAAGAGAGTAGATGGTGCTATGGCTCTTCCACTGGCCTATAGAGAGTGCTGAATGCACCAGGGTATGAAGGCTGCATAATATGAACAATCATGACTGTGTTCTCTCAACCCACTCTACTCTTGAAGAAGCTTGGGAGAGGTTACCATAATGAAGTGCAGGAGAAGGTTAGCAGATCTCAGCACAAGGAAGGCTCTGAATTAGCCATAACAGTGCAGTGTGTGGCAGGGATGGGCGAACAGATCGCGGTTTGGGTTCGTCCGTTCGGTTCGGCTGCGTTCGGTTCGTCCATTCGGTTTGGCAGTTCGATTTGGCTGCGTTCGGTTCGTCCGTTCAGTTTGGCAGTTTGGCTAGTTCGCCGAGCTCGGGTTCAGCTGTTTGGTTCGGTCATCGGAACAGGCTGTTCGGTTAGGCCGTTCGGGGAATGTTGTTATGGGTGTTGTTTTTGTGTTTTTTATATGGTTTTTTGGTTTTTTATTGGGTTTTATATGGTTTTATTTTGTTTTTTATTTGGGTTTTTTTGTTTTTATATGGAGTTTTTAAATTTATTTTTTTAATCTAATATTATATCTATCTATCTACACTAAATCTAACTGCTATTAACTATTCTAAATGCTATGAACTAAATGGATTATCTAATAAGTACACAGACCTACTCCTACAAACACTAAAACTAAATCACTAAC
>QEPC01006720.1:3611036-3636055 GCA_003113815.1 Sphenodon punctatus | reverse complement strand
TGGGGAGGCTGGGGAGGGGAAGCCCCGAGGGTTTGTTCATTCCCCTTCCCCCGTAGAATCTCCTGCCCCGCGTCCCCGCAGCGCAGGCTGGAAATTCTGCGCTGGGGTAAGCGGGGCAGGAGATTCTGCGGGGGGAGGGGAATTCCGCGGGAAATCTGCGATTCGCAGACCCGCGGATCCCTCGGGGCCCTGGCTATACTACTGGCCCTGACAACGTCCTCTGGCAACAAATTCCATAGGTTAATTATGCATTAAGTGAAAAAGTACTTCCTTTTAATTGTTTTAAAGCTGCCGGCAGCTAACTCCATGGAGCGTCCCCTAGTTCTAGTACTATTTGAGAGGGTAAATAACCATTCTCTATCTACTCGTTTCACACCACTCAAGTTTTTATAAACCTCTATCATGTCCCCTCTCAGTCTTCTCTTCTCTAAGCTGAAGAGACCCAACTTGTCAAGGCTCTCTTTGTACGGAGGCCATCCATACCCTTTATCATTCTCATTGCCCTTCTCTGTACCTTTTCTAGTTCAGCTATGTCTTTTTTGAGGTGGGGCGACCAGAACTGCACAAATATTCCAGGTGCAGTCGCACTATCAATTTGTATAGAGGCACTTGTCCACATTAAATCTCATCTGCCATTTAGATGCCCAGGCACCCAGTCTTGTTAGATCCTGTTGCAGTTCTTCACAGTCTCCTTATATTTTAACTACCTTGAATAATTTGGTGTCATCTGCAAATTTGATCACCTCACTCTTAACGTCCTTTTCCAGATCATTAATGAATACATTAAACAGCATTGGTCTCAGTACAGATCCCTGGGGCACACCACTTTTTACATCCCACCATTGTGAAAACTGACCATTCAGTCCTACTCTTTGCTTCCTATCCTTTAACCATTTACCGATCCATAGTAAGACATTACCTCCTATCCCATGACTTTTTAATTTTCTCAAGAGTCTTTTATGTGGGACCTTATCAAATGCTTTCTGAAAATCCAGGTACACTATATCTACTGGGTCCCCCTTGTCCACATGCTTATTTACAGCCTCAGAGAATTCCAACAGATTAGTGAGGCATGACTTACCTTTGCTAAATCCATGTTGACTCTTCCCCATTTAACCATGTTTATCAACACGCCCAGCAATTCTGTTCTTAATGATAGTTTCCACCATTTTGCCCAGCACAGATGTAAGCTTACTGGTCTGTAGTTTTGAGGTACACCTCTGGATCCCTTTTTAAATATTGGGGTTACATTTGCCACCCTCCAGTCCTCCCGTACAGTGGTATATCAGCCCCTTCCTTAATTTTGGTAATTTAAGTTCAAGGGTTGCGACTCTGGAGGGTCAAGTGGGTGAATTCTCCACCCCTCCCCACATTTTGGATTGTGTTGTTCCAGTGTTAGAGAGTGCTGATTCTCTGTGTTAGAAACCGTGCTCTTATACTTTACAAAGGATCGGTAAATGCTGCTGTTAGGTAGTACTACTGCCTAATCCCATCTGACAGCTAAGTTATTGGACAATGATGGGAAATGGTGGAAGCAAATAGCACTGCGGTGTGCCTCGACCAATCTGAAACTGAAAGCATCCTAATTTTGCAAGGCTAGTATGAGTGCACTCTAGGGGAGAAGCCCCCAAATTCTTAATATCTGACTATAAGACATTATGTGTTTTTTACTTTCAAATGAGCAGAATGAATCACATTCATGATGGCCTCTAGAGGTCACAAATGTAACAGGATCTGATATCTTCTGCTAGTTTGGGAGAAAAAAACTAGGAAAATTAAGCAAGGTCAAGGTTTTTAAATGTTTGTAGTCTATTCAATCTATTAATGTTCACAGAAGTAAATAGATTTTAGAATATTTGTTATTATAAATATTTCATTAATTTGCAAAAATTTAATATCAAATACAATGTGTTCAAATCACTGTCTTTTAGCATCTTTAAGATGAATATTTGTGGGTACTGTAAGTGCACTAAAAAGAGTTAGAAGAATGGAAATAAAGATGATAAACACATTTCTTTCATTAGAGAAAAAAAATCCTACAAGGCAGTGGTCTGTACTTCTAGTGCAAACTTTAGGGTAGTAATTATTTTGTTACTATTCACAATCTAGTAGATTACATAGCATGTGGAGGGGGAGCAGAGAAAGTTTCGGTCAACAGTTTGCAGAGTCTACACTTTTATTTAAAAACTCTTGGACATCTTAGGCAACGTTTTTCAAAAGCTGAAGTCTACGGTTAGAACCTAGTAGGAGATGTTACCTTACTCAATGCATTTGAAGACTTATGTGCTTAACATTTTGGTCTCTGTCAACAATAAGTAGATTTTGACTGTTTGTAAATAAGTAGGCATAACATGTGGTCACCAAGTAAAACAATTGTGGAAAAACATTTATTATTATTATTATTATTTAATTAATATATAATTTAATTTAATTATAATAATATAATAATAATTTATTTTATGAATTTATTAATGTATATCCCGCCCCTCCTGCACTCAGGCAGCTTGGGGCAGCTCACATCATCATAAAAAATACACTTAAAAACATAAATAACAACAATACAAAATTTATAAATAAACATTTAAAATAATAAAATTCAGTTACATTTCAATAGCAGTGTATAAAAACCCACCCAACCCACCCTTAACCCTCCTCTCCACTAAATGCCTGGCGGAAGAGCCAGGTCTTACACTGGCGGCAGAATGTAAGAAGACTTGGGCTAAGGCAGACCTTCCACAGCACTAGAGTGGCCATCGAGAACACCCACCTGTTGGTCCTTACCCGTCTATAGTGGGGAACCTCCAGGAGGGCAGTGCCCAACGACTGCAGGAGACACCCAGGGGCCCAGGAAGTGAGGCAGCCACTCAGATTGATAGGGCCCAGACTGTTTGGGGCTTTATAGGTTAACACCAGCACCTTGAATCATGCCCGGAAGACTATCGGCAGTGCCTGGAGTGGTCCTGATGGCCCAGCCTGGTGAAGAGATGGGCTGCGGCATTCTGCATTAGTTGCAGCTTCCAAACCGTCATAAAACCCCACATAAAGTACATTACAATAGTCCAGCTTCGAGGTAACAAATGCATGAATGACAGTGGTCTGGTCGGAATCCAAGATGTATGGGTGGGGCCGCCTCCCCAGGCACAATTGGCGGAGCGCACTCCTGGCCACAGCCAACGCCTGGAGATCCAGACGCAGCTGTGAATCCAGGAGCATCCTCGGGTTCCTAACCTGAGATGCCAACACTGGGAAAACCCCATCAATAACAGGTAACAGGACCCCAGACCCACCAATGAGCATCACCTCCCTCTTATCAGAATTCAATTTCAATCAGCTTGACCTCATCCAGTCCGCCACAGCTATCAAGCACTGGGAAAACACTTGAGACTGCAGGCCTGGGTTGGATGAAAAGGACAGCTAAAGTTGCGTGTCATCAGCATACTGATGACAACAAACTCCCCATCTATGCACAACATCTCCTAATGGCTGCATGTAGACACTGAACAAGAGGGGGGACAGAATGGAACCCTGCAGGACCCCCCACAAAAGATCCCTGAGAGAAGATGTAAAATCTCCCAGAAATACCTGTTGCAATTTACCCGCCAGGAAGGACTGGAACCAACATAAAACCATTCCATCCAACCCAGCCAGGTCCCTCAGGTGAGTCACCAACACCTCATAGTTCACTGTATCAAATGCTGAGAGATCAAGCAGAACCAAAAGGGTCGAATGACCCTTATCAAGCTCTACTAGAAGGTCATCAACCAAAGCCACAAGCACTGTTTCAGTGCCATAACCTGGGAAAAAAACAGACTGCGAAGAATCTAGAAAACTGATATGGTCCAGATGCGCCTGCAACTGACGTGCCACCACCCACTCAATAACCTTCTCTAAAAAGGGAAGGCTAGAGATGGGGAGTCAATGTCCAAAGATGGTTTCTTGAAAAGGGGTTGGACCACAGTCTCCTTAAGGGACTCCAGCAATCTCCCCCCACCCCCAGAGGCATTGATCACCCTGACCAGCATGGCCCCAAAGTCTCCCAGCTGGCCTTAACCAGCCAGGATGGATAAGGATCCCATTCACAAGTTGTGGCTTGCACAGAGCCAAGCACATCTGTGGCCTCAGCAAGTGTCACCAGTTGGAATTGATCCCATAAACACTGACCAGACAGGGCATTTCTTACCTCTGGCTCTGCCACTGTATCCAAAACGGCAACAATGAAGTTGTGTTCAATGCAAGAGATTTTACCTGCAAAGTATGTCATAAATATGTCACAGCGGGCCCCAAAAAACTCCGGGTCAAGGTGGAGACATGCAGGACTGACCAAACCCCTCACCACCCAGAAAAGGTTCGCTGGGTGTGACTTTGCAGATGCTATGAGCGCAGCCAAGAAACCCATCTTTGCTGCCCGCACAGCCATGGCATAACTTTTCAAAAACAGTTTATGCTGCAATCGGTCATCTTCATCATGAGTATGGTGCCACCGTCACTCCAACCGCCTCCTCTCATGCTTCAGCTGTCCCAGGTCCCTGTAAACCACAGGGACCTGCAGTGCCGAAACTCAGGAAGCAGATGCCTGGGAGCCATCCCATCGATAGCCCCAGCAAACTGGTCATTCCAGAGGGCTACAAGGGCATTGATGGAGCGGTCACTGAGGTCTGCGGGTAACTCCCCCAGAGCAGTCTGGAACCCAGTGGGATATATGGGATGAATGATTGGGTGGATGAAATTATTGTCCGATTGTGAGACGTCTGTACAGAAGTGACTGCACAGGAGGAACTGTGCAATTCTCCATTCACTGAAGTCAGTGGCTCAGATACCATTGACTTTAATGGCAAAGAAGGGCATCCTTAGTAGCACTATGGCACCTTTCCATTGCTTTGGCAATGGAAAGGTACCATAGGGTAAAAACAGACATGACGCTAACCACCCTTTAACCACCCTTGGTGGTTATTTATGCATGTATTGGTACCCTATGCAGCCCTGAAACATGCATAAATTACCACCAAGGGTGGTTAAAGGGTGGTTAGTGTCATGTCTGTTTTCACCCATAGAGTTACCACGGGTGTAGTTGTAATACATGCAGCAGGTGCAGCATAGGACCCACACGCATATAGAGTGCATATGCATACTGCAGTGGAGTGCCCCAGCAGGTGGCCTATTTTTTCTCCTGCACTGGAGCCCATTCCCTAGCTACCCCCCACCCCCGAGAGTTACTGAGGGTGCTAACCTCCTCCGTAATATTCTTTAAAGTGAATATGCATTACATTTAACATAATTGCTATTGTGAATTTTTTTCTAAAATACAGGATCATTTTGTTTTAGCATTATTTCCATAATGTTATTTACATCTATTTTAAAATCCCTTTCTCAGGGTGGTGAAAATCAGTCCTCATGTAACTGAGAATGAGACTAAAAATGGTCTAATACTTAGTTTTGCTATTCGTGTACTGAGCACCTGCATTGTTCAGGGCAATGTGTGAAATTACGCCGGCCACAGACAGCTTGTAGGAAGGCTGTGCAAGGAACTCCACATCACTTAAGTCCCTCAGCAGGGCTCTTCAGAGAGACAACCTATAAAATCAGTGTGCTGTATAGGTGAGCTCTGCTTCAGCTTTTACTTGGATGACAGTTGCAAGATATGATGTTGCAGGGTCCCCTTTGCCAGGTGCAGAGAATAAGCTGACTATTCATTGTGCTATCACTTGGAGCACAGCCACCAAGCTAGTTTGGAGTTCTCAGGGAGTTTTTAGGGAGTTACTGTTTATTTGTAGGGGAGGGCACCTCCCTTTCTTACAAACTCCCTTTGCTTCTCTTAGGCCTCTTTCTGTGTTCTCAGAGATAGTGGCTGTCTAGGGTTTGTTACTGTGGCCTTGGAAATACATTTTCTGCTTAGAAAGTGATTTTGACAATTTTATTCTCATGGGCCTAGTTGGATAGTGTCAGCCTGAGACCTGTGGCTGAATAAACTGAACTGAGTTGTCCAAACCTGATCCTGCTTGTGTCTCTGATCATGGCCAATATTGCCTAATTGATACATAACAGGGGGGGGGGGGGGCTGGAGGAACACACTCACCCAACCTGGCAAACAGCTGATGGGGGAACCTGAGGAGTCACCACATCTATCAGCTATTTGGTGCATGTACCCTGCCTGGGTGAGGGCGCTCCTCTGGGCATCCCAATCAGCTGTTTGGCTCATGTACCCAGTCTGCCAAACAGCTGATTGGGGGGGCTGGAGGAGCACATTCTCCCAGTCTGCCAAACAGCTGATTGGGGGGGCTGGAGGAGCACGTTCTCCTAGCCTGCCAAACAGCTGATTGGGGGGCTTGGAGGTGTGTGCTCATCCAGCCCTCCAAACATCTAATGGGGGGTGGAGGAGCCTCCCAGTCAGCTGTTCATCAGCCAGGGTGAGTGCAGTCCTCCGGGCCTGATCCTTGGACCTTGCCTCATGGCCTGGCTGGCTGGAGCCTAACAGATGGGCGGGTGCACGTTAGCCCAGATTAGCCCATCTGGGCAAGCCTTAGCGTGGACTGTGTCACCTTCTCTGGACAATGAGTCCCATAGCAGATGTCCACTTGCCCCAAGGTGGAAGTGAGTAAACATCTGGCAACCACCGAACTGACAAATAGGTGACTCATGGGCTACTGTCTTGTTTGTTTTCACCCGATGTCATTGGATGAGGTTAAAGCTGTTGATTTCAGTTCTGAATTCTCATCTCGCTATGCATTCTGTATCACATAACTGGATTACTTTTCTGTTTTCCTAGTAAATTCTACCAGTAGTAATGCACAATATTTAGATAAATGAAAACCTTTCTGACACAAATCTACACTTTGAGTGGAATAGAGTGTTTCAGCCCATCAGTTGAATAGAAATGACTTGGGCAGGAAGTGTACTGCAGCCTTTTATCTGCCTACTGTTTGAGAGTACATTCAGTTGACCACCACTATTTGTTTTGTTTATGAACACAAAAGCAGGAAACTATTGTCTGAGTGGGGAAGGAAGACACTTTGTTAAAGAAACTCTGAGTCGTGCAAATCATTTGACCTTAAAAAGGTAACCTCCTCCGCAGGGCATATTCTAGAGCTGCAAGTTGAAGTGGAAGAGAAGCGGTGGCTGTAGGGTGGCCTAGCCTAATGTCTGATCTGCCCCGCAAAGTGAAGGAAGCATCCAATGCACTGGGGCCTTTGCAGATCATCCACATGGTGAATAGGCAGAGGAGGTTGCAGTTTCCCGCAGATACATTTTTGCCTCCAGTGCAAACCAAGGCAGGTACCATGGAGGGAAGCAAAATAAGTGGAGCCTGAAAGCACAGGGGGAGGTAGGTAGGCAGGGAACATGTCCCTCCTCCCCTTGCAGCTATGGGCTGCAGGGAACACTCTTAACTCTGCTCCCGATTCCCATCTTCCTGAGTGAGGTTTAGAAGATGGGGACAAAAATGAAAGGGGTGGCTGTTTTCCCAGGCAGCTGACATACAGTGGATGCATCCCTCCTTCCTGACCATCCCTGGTACTTGTCTGGCCTGTGGAGCTGTCCTCCCTTCAATTTGAACTGAGGTTGCTAGCACAGATGTAGATCTGCCTCGGAGCTAGCCAGGGCTTCTCTGCTGCGCTCTCCTGAGACCTGCTTACTTGGGAGCAGGCCTAGGGAAGTGTTCCCAGGTGCGGGGTTTGAGGATTGCAGGGAGGTGAGGCAGGTGGGTGAGTGCAACTAGTCAAGAGATCTGCTTAGTTTCTAGAAAATGAGGAAGTGCTCAGCGCAGGAGGATACAGCTGGTGTTCCCTAGGTGGGAACATGATTCATTCATAAACCGTAAAGGATTCATTGGCAGTCATCTGCCGGGAAGTAAAATTAGCTACACAATTGTGCATTCCACTGTCTGTCTGGATTGTAGAATGAAAGCTAAAGTAATGTGTGTGTATATTGTCCTCAGTTACCCCCTGCACAGCCTGTAAAATCGGTGCTGCTGACGTTTCGAGGCTGTGTATGAAGTTGCTGGGAAGGGGAAGCATGGAAGAAAGTGAAAGATGGATATCTCCAAAATTATAGCGAATAAAATGGAAACTCTGAAAGTTAGGAGTCAGAATCGTATTCCTAATGCCATTGTAGTTCACTATTGACAGGAGCTGAAATCGCACATGCACACACGCTAGACGGAGAGCTGTTAATTCAGTTTATAGTCTGACAAGTCTGCTTCTTTCCCTGAACTCCCATTCTGTAAAAGAAGTTTGGGTCACATCGATCAACATCCTTGTGTTTGATAAGATCCATTACCCTTCACCTGGGACTATTCAACAGATGTGAAAAACCCTTCCATCTGTTTTGTCTCAATGCTGCTGCCAGTGAAACCAGTGGACAAACTCTTCTTCTGGGTTGTGTTGAACACACCGAGTGTTTGATCTTTCTGTTGCCAGAGAGCAACTGGATCTATTATAGGTTAGCTTGTCTTTATGGGGATTGAGAAAACACAATATTGTCCAAAGTATCCAGTAATTTGAGGTGCCTGAATTTTTCAGACTTTGGCTGCAGATATGTAAGGACCAGTTTGTAAAAGGACCATTAGGGTAAAAACAGATATGTGGGTGGCATGATGGCTCCCCACTCTGGGGGAGGAAACCACAGCTGACACGGGGGCTTGGGAAAGGGCAGACTGGGGAGGGGGCATGCTCAAGTGCCCTCTCACCCCTCAGTTTCTCTCTCATGCATACACATACACACACAGATTCCCTCCCCCAAGCACTACACTGTCTGACTGGAGGGTTTGGGGAAAGGACAGAATGGGGGGGGGGAGGGGAGAGAGGCAGGGCAGGGCAGGGCAGGGTAGGGCATGCTGAAGTGCCCTACCCCCTCACTTCCTCTCTCTCTCTAATACACATGTACACCGATTCCCTCCCCCAGCACCCACGCACACCACCCAGCCAGCCCCCAATATGCCTGTCAGCCCTTTCTCGAATGCCCCCATCATGCCCTCCAGTCAGCCCCTTTCCCACACCCCCAGTCATCCCTTTCCCTGAACTTCCCAGCCAGTCCACATAATTCACTCAGTCAGTCCTTTCCCCACACCCCTAGCCAGCCCCTTTTCCCAATCCCTCCTGGCAGCCCCCATTATGCCCCCCCAGTCATCCCCTTTCCCCCTGACCAGTCCCCATCATGCCCTCCCCCCGGCAGCCCCTTTCCACACACTGCCAGACAGCCCCCTTCATGCCCCTGTGGGGAAAGGGGTTGGCTGGGAAGCCAACCCCTTGCCTAGGGCGCCAACATGAAGGGGGCAGCTCTCCTGCTCCTGATCCACCTGCCACTTCTCCTGCAAGTTCAAGAGGTCACATCTCCTGTCCCCAATCCAGTTGCCACCACCAGCACTAGTAAGCTCTGTGGCTGGATCAGGAGGTGGGGTGGGTGCCCCACTAGCCCCTCATTGCCCAAGAAGCAGGCTGTGCATCTGCGTGTTGCATGCACACAGGGGTTGCACGTAACATGCACAAGGGTTATGTGTGAGGTATACATAATGGGCACGAGGGGCACACATATGCAGGAGTTTGCCTAGGGTGGAAAACATTGCACTGGCCCTGTTTCCCCACACCCCCAGCCAGTCCCCATCATGCCCCCCAGTCAGCCCTTTCCACATACCACCTTGTACTGAGCACCACAGGGACCTGCACCACCATTTTCTAGGATGAATCCCCACCCCCACACTTAGGGTTCATGGTTCAAATAATCCCCCTCTCCCCAAAGCACCACAGTGAAATCTGTTCACATCCCAATGACTTAAAGCTCTTTGTGTTTTACATCAAACATTATTAGTTACAGGGCACTTTTAGTGTTAAAAAATACTTTACAATCAATACCTAGATCATCCTTACAAGAAACCTATGAGGCAGTCATTATTATTCCTATTTTACAGAAGATGAACTGAGGAATAGAGCTTTTTGCCCAAGGCCATTTAGCAAGTTTATGGCTAAGATGCAATTTGGAAGCCTGTCTCCCAGGGACAAGCTCAGCACCTTATTCACTTGGTTACATTGTTACAGGAATCAATTGTTCCTGGCTTGTTCAAAAAAAGAATACAGACTTCAGAGAGCCTGGTCTGAGTTTATCATGACATCAGAATTCTGGTGAGCTGTGGGTGGCTTGGGGTGGGTTACTATGTTTAATATTAGTATACTAAATATAGTGCAAGATTGGAAAACTGAAGCTCAAGTCCTTGATCAAATCTTCCTGTGGTTGTTTCTGGTGGTGTTAGTGATGGGCTCTGATCGCATATTCCCCCTGGTGTGATGGATTATTATTATTATTATAAACATTTATTTAGCGCCGGTCATGTACCTGGCACTGTACAGAACATAGACATAGACGCGGTCCCTGCCTGTGGCTTACAATCTAAAAGACAAGGAGGGGGAGACAGGGAGAGACAGGGGAGAAGACAAACAAACATTCAAGCGGATGCGAAGTCTCAGGTGCATGTGCTTGGCTTGGTTACAATCAGGTTGGTTGCAGCAGTCTGCAGAGGAGGGCAGACTAGGGATAGGCCTTTCCTATCACAATGTATTTCTCAATAAAGTAGATTATTTTAATCTAGAAACAATCTCCAAGGTGTTGATTAGTTACTTCTAAGCTGTTGCTATGGAGAACTCAAGCTGTTTTTGGTTTTTTGGCCACTAATAAAATCACACAGCAGTTTATAGAAGTCTGTCTGACTCTGCAGACCTCTCTGACTCAAACAGAACTGGCCTTTTCTGAACTGGCTTATTTTAGGAGAGATTCATGGCGCTTTCCCATGAGGCAATATGCCTCCAATCATGCAGAGCATGCAGAGTTTGACTTTCCAGAGCTGTATCCTCCACATGATTGGAAGCAAAGACTTGAAGCTGCACAGCATTTGTCTCCTGGAGTTTTTCCCGAAGGCAAACACTGCGCATATCACCGTGTGGGAAAGCACCCTCAATCACTGATGTAAGCAAGAGCAGCAAATTACAAGCTGTGTAGGGACTGGACACCAGTGATAATGGTTACGCAGCTCAGCATTATACTGTGGCAGCTGGAGGCATTTTAGCATTTCGAGACTTTTGAAACCTCAAAAGCTATTATAACATACAATGTTTCTGTGAAGTCTGTTCACTTAAAAGGGAACACTGTAGCAAACACAGAAAACAAACACTAATTGCACAAAGAACACATTTGTAGCAAAAAAAAGGAGGAAATTTACCAACACAAAACCTCTGATTTAAGAGATTAGTTAAGGCTCGCAGAGATATTTTCAAACAAAAAAACCTCCTGAACAATGAATAATCCCATCCAAAAACTTCCACCCTATTAAAAAGCTGAAAACACACATCAATTTAAAAACCAAAAACCACCAGAAAAACGTAAAAGAACATTTCACAAAGTAAACAAACTCCAAAAAACAAGGACATGGAAGATTAAAGCTCACACATCAATTCACTAACCAAAAAAACCACCAGAAAAAAGAATCAAAGAAGCCTCACAAACATTCAACTAAGCACCAAAAAACAAGGAAATGGACAGCTAAGGCTCTCACATACAGTGTCTAAACCATCATTTATGCTCTTGCCTTAGCTCCCCCAGCTTGAAAATGACTGCATGTTACATTGTGCCATTTTTATTCTTTCATGCACTGGGTTGTTTCCACCCCACCCCACCCCTGCTATTTCATGGTAACTGGTTGTGTTTTGTCTTCCCTTATCTCAAGTTCTGTGGTGTTTCTGCAGAGTTTTTTGCTGTTGTTTTCTTTGGAGATGGGGGTTGTATGTTTTGTGTACATTTGCAAGTGGGATGCTTGCTAGTGTTTCCTTTGTTGAATGCAAAGGAAACATCTTCCTTTTGTGAGATGTTTGTTTGCTTATGTTGTTTTCCTGTTGTTGGCTGTTCCTTTGGTTGTTTTCTGGTTCTTATAATCAGAATATGGTGGTTGTTTTTTGTTTTTGTTTTTTAGTTTCATGTGGGGCGATTTAAACTTTCTAATTTCACAATACTGCAGTGTAGGGATGGGCGAACAGAACCGAGTTCGGAAATTCGGTTTGGTTCAGTTCAAAAATCGAGTTCGGTTCGGAATTCAGTTCGGTCAACTGAACTGGTTGAGTTCGGTCCGAACTGCGAACTTCCGAACCGCGTTCGCCCATCCCTACTGCACTGGAATAGTAACGATCTAAATGGAGGAGCAGGCTGCTCCACCTTTGTCCTCTCACCAGCTCCAGTTTTGGTTTTTAAACAGTTTTGAAAACAATTTTTAAAAATGACACACATTTTAAAAAATGATCACACACATTCCCCAAGGCTACAGGAGATCAGTGGATGGACTCTCTCTTTTTTGGCACACCTTAGTGGGAACAGTGCATTAAGGAGCAGACACCTCTCCTTCCGAGACTTAACTGGAGACATGACGTTCCTGTTCCCTCTCCATTTACATGACCATGATGCCTATGTCAATTAACAAAAAACATTGAATAATGTATCAGTTTAAGATGCTAAGGCATTGTGCTGTTAGATCAGGGAAATTAACACAATAGAAGGTGACGATTAGTTCAAACTAAAGATGAGCGCAGGTACAAGAACTAATGGATACAAGCTGGTTATAAATAAATTTAGGCTGGAAATTAGAAGAAGGTTTTTAATGGGCTGCAATATCATTCTCAGGGATTTTTTTTAGTTGTCGAGAATGCGGTTCATTCCGGGAACCAAGAACCAGCAGCGTCTCAGCTTAATTCTGGATGAGAACAACAACAACAAAAAATTTAAAAATCACTGTGCCATTCTGCGCATGTACAGCCCTTTCCCAAAATGGTGGTAGCAGTGTCACTGCTGCCATTTTGGAAAAGTGCTACACATGCACAGAATGGCCCAGTGGCCAGGGTTTGGCTTTTTTTATACCAAGAAATACTGAGAATTCATACTGGGACCAAGATTGTGTTGAGGTTTCTGTCCTGGTTCTTAGAGTTGGATAAATTTATGAGGTATACCTTGTGATCTCTTTTCTATTTGATACTACAGGAGGAAATCTCCCTCCCCAAGAATATACTTTGAGGGCTTTTTTCTTTGTTCCCGAAGTATCAAAGTTATGTGCAGCTGGAGATGCATTCTAACGGGGCATTCTGAAGCCTGGGTACTATAATTGCATATCAGGTGCCTGACTGGTGGGACCTGAATACATGCTCAAGGTCTAACTGATCATATTTGGGGTCAGGAAGGAATTTTCCCACTTGGCAGATTGGAAGTTGACTTTGGGTTGTTGTTGTTTTTTTACCTTCCCCTGAAGTATAGGTGTGGCTCACCTGTTTTGAGACATCTGGATCTTTCTTTTTCTAAAATTGTCCTTGTTATTTCAAACATCAGTGTGCTCTGGTCTTTACTTGTGGGTATTGGTGGGATTTTTCTCTTCAGATAGTTGGGGTGTGGCTGGTCCTGCAGTGGTGCAAGGGGCTGGACTAGATGATGCTTGAGGTTCCTTCCAGCGCGATGACTCTGTGATTTAGTTGACCAAATTATTTATTTATTTATTTTTCAAATGTATACACCGCCCTTCCCTCAAGAGCTCAGAGTAGCTTACCATAATAAAACAACAATAAAAAATGTGTACAATAAAACACTCCCTCTCTCCTCTCAAAGTTCCCACCCTCCCCACAAGCCTACCCAATAACTACCCTACTAACCCTCATCCCCAGCCCACCAAATGCTCTTCCAAATAAAAAAAAGTTTTGCACCGCCTCTGGAATATGCTCGGGCTCATGCAAACCTCTTGGGGAAGGGAATTCCATAAAACCGGGGCAGCAACTGAGACTGCCCCCCTGCTCACCCCTGTCCTATGGGCAAGGGTAACAGATGGAACCTGCAAGAGGGCACCCCCGACCGACCATGGAGGCCATGATGGAACATGTTAGGACAGACAGTCTCTTAGGTATATGGGTCCCAGACCGTTAGGACCAAAATAATGGCCATCAGCATACTGTTTTGTTTTTATCTTTTAGAGCCACAGCTTGAACTGCGCTTCTGAGATAACATTTAAAAGAATTCTCCTCTACTAAAAAACTGATGATACAAATGACTTTTCAGAAACGTATTCAGAATGGTTTTGATTTGGACAGTGGAGAGCCACAATTTTGTAGCTATCCTAAATTAAGATTTGATTTTGAAACAAGGCAAAATTATTTTCAGGATTTTTTCAATACTGAACAATTATGTTGCCCTTCTGCATTAAAAAAAACCAAACAAAAACCAACAGACTGGGAAAACATACTTGCAAAAATCTGCATCTCATGGTTCTAGATTAGAAAGAAGTGCCTGACATTGACAACATAGAAGTTGGTGGGCAGTTTAAGACTGTATGTGATGTTGTTCAAAGTTTGCGAGCGTTTGCATCTGGGGATTTGGCTTGGACCCATCTCTAGTGCGTAAAATCCTTTGAGATCCTCATATGCAGCGCATGGTATGATTGCGAAGAGCCAAATCGTCCTCCAGTTACGTCAGCACAGTCCTGTGAATACCAGTGAGCTGCTGCAACTGACAAGAGAATTTGGCCCCAAACATTTATGATTATTACCACTAATAAAAAGTAATTATGAGGAGATTGTCTATTGATGTGGAGAAATGCAAGATTTTAAATGGTCAGGCAGGTGGTGTCCCTCTTACTAACTTGCCAAGCTAATGATTTATTCTGACATTAACATTTTAGTGAATCCAGTTTCACTATATAAAATGATTTATGGCTTTAGCCCAACTCAGCCTCCCTCTGCCTTTTCCCAGAAGATTGAAAGGCACATGTAAATTGTTAAATGAACTGAAATCATTTAACTATCTGTATTCAGCATCCCTCTGGTCTTATTTACTGCATAAAAGGCAAAGGAAAACAGCCAAACATTTTGAGAGGATAGCAAAAATGTATTTTTGAACTTTCCAGGGATTTTGTTGTATGATTTGTAGGCTTGTGCTTAACATCCTTAACAGCAAATATAAGTGAAAAATGGAGGCGCTTGATGCATTAGGTAGGGCTTGGCAACAGGAAAAACTGTGGTGCCTTTTTTTTTTTTTGGCTGGTCTGATATGTCAACAAGGAGGTTTGAATTCCTACTAAAACAAAATGTGGAAAGTCAAACAACAGTCCAGTTAAAGTAAATCTCTTTTTGTTTAGTTTTTTCAAAGTGATTCATTTTAGCAGGCTGGCATTGAGTCAAGTTGATATCTAACAATAGTTCATTTATTGAATATAGCTTTTAATAGCGCACCGCCATTCTTTGATATCAGTCCTTATCTTCCGTAATTCTTTTTAAGCAGCGGTGGGGTGGGGCAGGAAACAGTAGTAGGTCAGTGAGAGAGAGTCTGTGGCATGCACAGCAAAAGTGTTTGTGCTTCATATGGCAGGGAGCTGGGAAGGCGTCATGCTTTTCAAGAATATTTCAAGTGTAGTTTTCATCTGAAAAGTGACTTAAAATGGTACCATGGAATTCAAGATCTGATGTGCCTCAACAATTCATGAGTAACAATGGGTAAAAACAGACATGACTTGCATGTTGGCTAGGGATTGCCCCCCCGTGGGGAGTGTTGGCGGCTGGCCTGGACTGTGACCTTGCCAAATCTCCGAGGTCAAAGCCTGGGCTAAGGGCTGCCACAGTGGGCTAGCACATCTCTTCGGGTCCTGCCATATCTGTCCTGGGCTGGGGACTCCCACAGCTGGCTGTCATGGTGGGGGTGAGGCATTGGGAGCAGGGCATGAGCAGAGGTGGCCGCCCACATGTTTTTTGTGCTCCCCGTCCTACCTGGGTCATCTGGGTGACAGACAGGACAACTTCCTGGTCGTGGGCACGTCAGTTTGGTGCTTTGACCTAGAGAGCCACTGTGTTTCACCCAGGCCAGACAGTTGCCATGCCCGTGGCATGTCTGTTTTTACCCAATTAGAATTTCTAAGTTAGATTCCCCCCCCACCCCCCACCCCCACTTAACTGCCCTACAAACCTGATCTTGGATCTGAAATGAGTCCTATCTTTCTTCTGTCCTATTGAACTGTTGTAAAGATGCACAAGAGAACATGGGCCTTGAGTAATATCTCTGCAGCCCTAAATTATTGAATGGATTTGGAAAAATAAAAAAATCCATTAATGCATGAAAAGAACATAATCCAACTCGTTGGTACTTAGCAGTGTTGGTGCTAGGATTGCCGCCTCTCGCAGAAATGACTTGAGACTCCAGTTTTGACTAATTGAGTCTCAGGGTCCTTTCTGTGAGAGGTGGGAACCCTAATTGGTGCTAAAGGGCAGGGATGACCCTAGTCAATGGGAAACGTTTCATTGATGCATAAAAAGAACAGAATCCAGCTCGCTGATACTTAACAGTGTTGGTGCTAGGTTTGCTACCGCTCACGGAAATGACCCCAAGGCTTCCATTTTGACTGATAGAGTCTCAAGGTCATTTCTGTGAGTGGTGAGAACCCTAATTGGTGCTAAAAAGTAGGGGTGACCCTAGTTTTTCAGGCCCCAGAGTGTGGGGCCTGAGACAGGGGTGGGGGGTGGGGAATGAGTAATGGGCTCCTCAGGAAACACCTGTCTTCAAAGTCACCAGAGTGGCATTGGCTCCGCTGCTGCTCTGGAGGTGCTCCTGGGGCTCTGCCGCCTCTGTCACCACCAGTCTGGAAGTTCCCAGGGCTCCGTAGCTGCCAACAGAAATTTCTAGGGAGTGGGGCCTCTCAAAGTGTGTGGCCAGGGACGTAGGCCCCTGTTGCCTCTGTCCAAGGCTGACCCTGCTGAAGAGTAGATGCCACAAAATTCAGGAAAATGTAGTCTAGTCCAAAGGAGGCAAAGTATATGTTATCTGGGAGACAGGGATCACTTTGTCCTTCAGATCAGAGAGAGGTAGGAAATACCATTGCAGAAAGAGTTTTGATCTGAAGAATATGAGATTTGTTCTGAATAAGGCCGCTTTTAAACGAGGCACTGAAAAGCGCCACCTGAGTCCTGAATTGAAAGAAAAGCTGCGTGGGGAGTGTTTACATGCTCCCTGCTCTGCCGGAAGTGACGTGCTCCCCGTTGTCGGCAGCGGCACATCACTTCTGGCAGCATGGGGAGCATGTAAACACTCCCTGCGTGGCTTTTCTTTCAACGCGGGACTCAGGAGGCGCTTTTCAGTGCCTCGTATAAAAGCGGCCTTAGAGTCGCCGTTCTCAGCTATCAGAGAATTAAGTGAAAGTCCGTCATCTCTCGACTAGTCGTACGACCCCTTCTTTTTAGAACATCCTGCTGGATAAAATGGTAATTTGCTTCATCCAGGTGTAACAAGATAGTGACTGCATGTAAAATATAAATCACTATTTAAAATTATACGCCCTTAACTTGAAAGTAATTTTGTTGTGCATGTGCGGACTCAATGGGACTACTTATGTGCCTGAAATTAAGCATGTACATAAGTATTTTCAGAAATAAGGTAATATAATAATAACATTCAATATTGATAAGTGCAAGGTAATGCACATAGGGAAAAATAATCCTCACTTAACATACATGATGCTAGCTTCTGAGATGAGTCATACCGCCATGACCTGTACTTTCGAGCTACTGTAGCTCATTGTCAGAGACAGGATGCTGGTCTTGATGGAGCATGGGTCTGACCCAGTATGGCATTTCTTATGTTCTTATATTCTGACTGTGCTATCTTGTTTTTCGGTACTTTATCAGTTCTAAAACTGCTATTTTATTATTTTTTTTAAAAATGCTTAAGATATTGATTAGGGACTTCGGGTAAAAACATAAGTAGTTTGGGCCCACTTTGGCTCAGCCTGGTGGCACATGTGAACACATACCACCAAATGTTGGCCCGGAATTGCCCCAGGCAATGTTGGCGGCTAGTCTGGGGTGTGACCTCTAGACAATCTCTGAGGTCACAGCCTGGGCTAAGGCCTGCTGAACCGGGCCAAAACAGGCCAAACTGGGCTAGCATATCTGTGTGGCATACCCGGCCTGGGCTGGGGGTGCCATGGATGGGCCTTATTGGTCACCATGGCTGTCTGTCATGGTAGGGGGCGAGGTGCTGAGAGCACAGCATGGGCAGGGCCGCCCGCCCGCACATTTGCTGTGCTCCTGACCGTACCCGGGCTGTGCGACCAGTGGGATGGCTCCTTGGCCGCGATCACATCAGGTTGGTGCCTGGGATTTTCCACCCTGGGATGTCCCTGTCAAGGAAGGGGAACCCAAGAGGGAGGGAAAGGACCCAACAAACTCCTACGCCTGCCCTTAACCACAACCCCAGATCTTTTGCTGTGGGGTCCACAGGCACTTTAGTGGGGAAACAACCCCTCAGGATCTTATAGAGCCCTAAATTCCCAACAGGGAACGAGGCAAGATCATCATAGGGGTGAGAGCGGTCACAATACAGTGCCTGATCCCACCACACACCCTTTCACCACTCACCTCCGTATGCCTTAATCCCAATTCTAAAATGTGATGGGGAAGGGAAGAAAACAAGGTGTGGTAAGTGAGGAAAACAGGGGAAGCCCAAGGAACGAAGGGGAGGGTTAAGCAGATCACACAGGGTTATGGGGAAGGAAGGACCCTGCCACAGGAAGAAGGTAGTGCTCCCAGACACCCCAACACCAACTCACACCCCCCCGTCACCCTTACACTCGCACAGTAACACACCACAGTCACTCGACTCAGACACCCACACACTCACCTCACAGTCACTCAATGTAGTTAAACTCTCTCCGCTATCTCAATAATCCACGCACGAGGGGCCGGTATCACAGTGACCTGATCTCCAGCACTGTGCTCATGCTGGCCTCTGCTCTTTAATTGTGGTGCCCCGCCTCCCGCCGCGCCTCGAGGTGTGCAGAGCAATGCACAGCATTGCCTGGCTCTGCCCCCTCCCAACCCGCCAGGGCCTGCACTACCTCCCCACTCCCATTCCCCGCAGTAAGCGGGGATATCCCTTATGCGGCTGCGGCTAGGGGCATGTCCCTCGCATTCCGCACCTTGCTCCCAGCTGATCCCGAGGCCTGGCCGCGGCCCCACTGCTGCTGAAGCTGGCGGTAGTGAGCCCTAACAGGCCCAGGGAGTGATCCTGCTGGCCGCATGTCTATTTTTACCCATAGGGGTAGATTTTCAATCATATGACTTCTGTTCAACGTCAGGGGGCATTAGGTACTTAATTGTCATTTTTTTTGTCTTTGAATATCTACTCCTTTTAAAGTAACTACTCTGGAAGGATTTTAAAAAATATTCATTTATGTGAATTAAATACTAGGTGCCTCCTTTCAAGTATATTCTTTCTTCTCACTAACAAGTAATGTATTTTGATTGCCAAATGACAATGGCAGACAAGTGTGGTGTTAACCAGCAGGACATGGAGATACGTATATGGAGTAAAACAGGGGGGAGCATCTTCTGTCTTGGGGGTCACACTGAAAATCAGTACAACCTCCAAGGGCCACATAGAGGTTAGGGGAGGGGGTGCTTAAAGGGTTTATTCAAGAAAAGTAGGGCCCAGATCATGGATCTGTGCCATGGATCTGTCCCCTACCTGTGTGTGCATGCCCTCCTCTCTGCTCTATTATCCTGAGCTCAGTTTTTCAGTGCTTGAGGGTAGAGACTGGATCCAGGGGCCAGATCCAGGAACTGGAAAGTACTTACATAAAAACTTGCAGAGGGCCGCATTTGGCCCCCGGGCCTCAGGTTCCCCAACCCTGGAGTAAGCTAAGCCTTTCACTTTTAGTAATGTAATGAACAGTTGAGATACTCACTCTCTCTTTTTTCCAAGAAACCAGTTCCAGAAAATTGTTTCCTCCTCAGTTAAAATGAAAAGCAGATACAACAAAAACTTTACTGCAAAATAATGGCTCCCTGGCATCAGGTACTGTAGGAATTACTCAGACAACTCAAAAATTGGCTGTGTTTATTAGCTGGTGTCCAAAAGTACTCTGGAAATTATTGTCTATGTTAAATATAAAACTACTAAAGAGTTTATTACTGTCAAAGTCATTCAGCATAGACATACTTGATTTAAATATACTTCTCTTCAGGGAGATATCTGTGGCAAAAATACATGCGAGACATTCATTTCTAAAAATCCCAGTAAATCAGCAGGACAGGAATGCTCCATGAAACTTTCCACTGATCTTTTTGCTTTTCTACAAGCTCGTTGTTACTTTACCCCATTGTTAAGGGTAAAGGTTCTTAGGTAAGGAAACTGGGTGCAACATTACTGCTCTAAATAAATTAAAGGGAATGATCGTGTGAGTGTCTTTTGCTTTTCTTACATTACTTTATTTCGTTTCTTTTCTGCATGTGTTTGCTATAGGGTTCTGTCTGTCATTCCACACACTCTTATGGGCTGGCGTGGGGTGCCGGTTATTATAAAGTGCAAGCAGTCATATCTGTAATGCTAAATTTTATTTTTAAATTATACTATAATAGGCACAAAACTGGTAGATTATTTGCAGGAATGCTCCATGAAACGTTCCACTGATCTCTTTGCTTTTCAACAACCTCACTGTTACTTTACCCCATTATTAAGAGTAAGGCTTCCCATGTACAGCATTCCAATTATATAGATTCTATTATCCTTACCAACAATGAATGGTCTGAGAAATTGACCCATTACACATGATTTCAGGCAGCAATAATGTCTTTGTTTTGCTCTGAGTATGCTACAATAATTCATACTTAATGATGATAAATGCTTGGTATCTTGGGCTTGCTGCAGCTGTGATACATTTTCCTCAACTAAACTGCTTTGCCTCAGTCTACCTCCAAGTTTGTGCCTGCAGTTTTGCATTTTTAGTTCTTTGCATGCCAAGCCTGTTTTTTTCTCAGTTTTCAATTAAATCCTTGGTTGAGCTTAGCTTTTGGCCCTGCAAGCCTTCTGTAAGTGTGTGCATGAATTGTACTCTTTATATAAATAGTATAGTTAGAACAAACACCAAAATCTGCTCATGCACAATTGAAATTCAGATGGAAAGGACAATCCTCTACCAGACTTTAAAGTCAATATGACCTTGCTTTTGACTTCAGTGGTGGAGGACTGCACCCATTGGGTCAGTTGCACATTTTTCTCCCTATAGTAATTTTCAAAATAGGCAGGCAAATGTCTTTTAAAAATGTCTGTGAGGGCACAAACAGGAAGGCTTCTTAGCTGCAGCAGGAGAATCCTTTGGGAAGCTGGGCAGAATTAATAGGCAAAAGTGGCTTTAGACTAGGGATGGCTGAACAGAACTGAGTTCGGAAATTTGTTTCTGTTTGGTTCGGCTCAAAATTTGAGTTTGGTTCG
The DNA here is from genome assembly GCA_003113815.1 of Sphenodon punctatus. Lineage (NCBI taxonomy): Eukaryota > Metazoa > Chordata > Lepidosauria > Sphenodontia > Sphenodontidae > Sphenodon > Sphenodon punctatus. Next base: position 3,614,800 of record QEPC01006720.1, on the reverse strand, counting down.
GAAGTTCGGTTCGGTCAACCGAACTATTCAAGTTCGGACCGAACTCTGAACATCCGAACAAAGTTCGGAAATTCAAACCCCATTGAAATGAATGGAATATTGTCTTTCAGGGATGTGCGAACAGAACCAAGTTCGGAAATTCGGTTCGGTTCGGCTCAAAATTCGAGTTCAGTTTGGAAGTTCGGTTCGGTCGATCGAACTGGTCGAGTTCGGACTGAACTCCGAACTTCCAAACCGCGTTCGCCCATCCCTACTTTAGACTGTTTAAGCCAGCACTTCCCAAAGTCTTGCTGTGTGATCCCATTAAATATTATTCTGTGACCTCAGACAACAAGAAAAGCTTAAAAAGCTATTTATACCATGGGGTCACTCTGGACTAGATGAGTAACTCATTACTGATTTTCCCCTCTGTCATAATGTATAAGTGTGAACAATAAAACAACAATGAAGTTTAAAAACAAATCACCAGTATAGACATAGAAAGACAATTATATTGGGTTTGCCTATAGATTAAAATCCTTGGGAGAAGGTTTCTACAAATTTGGATATATTTTAGAACATTATTTGACTTCTTTAGACATATTATTTTTACTATCTCTTCAAGCAACAACAGCTTCCTCCTCCAAGATTCATAATTAAGTACTGTAAAAAGAAATATTATTTTATTATTTCTCAAGCATTTAGACAAGGGTAATTAAAACATAGTGTAAACATTTCATTTGATTTTTTAAAAACCTGTTCACCAGGGTTGTGTTTGTTTTCCTCAAACATTTGTGCAAGTGAGTTTTACTAGCATTAATATTCAAGGAAAGAGAATTTTAAACTGTCACACAGCATTCAATCACTTTCTGCACTCATTCATGCCGGAAACCTCCTGGGTTATCCACCAATCAGAGAATAAAAATAGCACTACGTGACTTGCACATTGGTCACAAATACACAATACAGCACAAAGTTTAGTTTTTTAATTTCAGCTAACAAATGACAGAGTAAATGAAAACAATTAAGAGCAAAAAGCCAAGTAATAAAAACATTACAGAAAAATACAAGATATTCATAGACGGAAGGAGGCAAAAATAATCTAAAGAAGTTATTTAATTTATCATCAGTTGTTTGCTCATTTCTGATTATTTTCACAGATTTGTAAAGAGGACTTATGTTTCCCTCATTTTCATCACCAAAATCATAATGGGAAAACCAGGGAAAGCAAACCATAGTCCCCAATGGTCTTTCACTATAATTTCACTTCTAGGCACTTTTTCAGTTTTGAATAGTCTTCCCAGCAATATTCATATACAGAGTATATCAAATTATCTTCCTACAGAAATAGTGCCTCTTCTGAACACATCCTTCCCCTAGCAATTTCCACTCTAACCACATATGCTAAATCATTTATTCTCTGCTGTCAACAGCCTCTTCAGATAAAATAACTGACATATGGTTTTATTTATCCTGTAGATAACTGTCCCTAATTCAGAAAATGGTGGATATATGCTCTTAACTTTAAGTGCATAAATTAGCATTGGGTTGAATAAAAATAACTTAAGTGCATATTCAGGAGTGGGGAGACTTCTGGCACAGAGGCCACATCTGGCCCAATCCCCCTTTAATTCAGCTAGCCAAAGTGTTCAGCAGGCAGGGGTAGGGAGATAGAATGCGGCCCATTCGCAGGTTGCCTAGCTGACCCACTACCCACCTGCAGAGTACTCCAGTGGGTCTGGCAGGTGTGCACCAACCCTGTCCACAGAGCTTTTAGTACTTTTCTCCAAAGCTCATGATGGAGAGAAAGTTTTCCACTCCTGATTAAAGTTTTCCACTCCTGTGCTAGGAAGGAACTTAGGACATTTTCACACAAGACCCTCTCCACCCACTACCCACCCACTATACATGTTACAGGGTACCCATAGGACAACACTGCAGCCCTGCACCATGTATGGTGGGTGGTGGGTGGAGAGGGTCTTATGTGAAAGTGCCCTTAGTCATGTGTTTGAATCCCATTTAAGTGAGATTGGGACTTAATCTCAATTAATTAAATGGAGGCAATTTAATTAATCTTTAATGTTTCAGGTCTAATGTCTGGTTTCTTAGACCCACAAGAACTGGATATTTTGCAGAAGTTGTTTGCCTTCTCTTAGGATGCAATCCTCTGTCTATTGAAGTAGGTGGCCAAACTCCCATTGATGTGAAATGCTACCTCTCCCCTTATAATCCTTTAGTCTTATTTAGGAAGTGTCTATAGGCTCAATAAGGACCTTCCACACCAAGTTGTGCTCCAGAAGAAGATAGCCAACAACACAATGCAGACAGTTGAGTAAATTGGGCAAATGCTGTTTTTCTGTGGCCATTGAAGAATTCTTTTCAACTAACATTATACTTGTTTTCTAAGGCTGTTTCATCTAAAAGTGATATACACACATTTAAATAGAGCAAAGCATCTTATTGATGTTTTAAAGTATCTTATGTTTTCTTCTTCTATACTTCCTAAAACTCACTGTAGGTCCCTGAACTGAAACAAGGAAAAATAAATATTTACAGTTCTCCATTGTAAGGATATTCTAGTGGCTTATTATTTCCCATCTCTATCAACATCAGAATAAAAACTACTTCATCTCAAAATAATGAAATCCCAGGGCATACATCAGAAATCAGTCTTTGTGGACATAAATGTATGCAGTAAAATTATATCTTTGCGGAAGAAGTGAATATCCTAGCATAGGGTACAGTCCAAAATGCAGTTCATATGTAGTTGAATCTAATGTGCAAGATCATTTTTAAAAATTTAGATTATGGCTGCAAAAAGAAATGTGTGGAATGAAAAAGAAGTTGGGAAGAAGTGTGAGGAAAATCTTTCACAACAGTGTTTTGCAAAGCAATTTTTGGCGAATGTGGAGCACATCTTAACCTTCTAGTTTAGTAGTTCCCCAAATGTTTTGGACCAACAGACCACTCTCAGCCTCCAAAACTTCTCATGGGTCACCAGGTAGGCTAACAGCTGCTGCTGTACAGAACAGGCAGCTTCAGTCTCTGCTGATGCTGCAGTTACCACCTGGGTGGAAAGGAGAGCAGCAATGACAATAAAGTGCATATGCTGGCCACGGCTTTATGATCATCCCAGCCACAGTGACAGTAGGAGCTGATGTCTGCTTTGCTACTACCACCATGGCCTCGCAAACTACAGTTTGGGAACTACTGTTCTAGTTTGTTTCTTCCTGAGCCATATTCTCCTTGTCTGGCTCATGCTTATAGACCCATGGCAGTAATTTCCGTTGCATCGGAGAGGACACCAGTCTGCTCTATTTTTACTGCAATGCCAGAAGACCTATAATATAAACAATATATGCGAGCCAGAATAGCCTAGTGGCTAAGGTGTTTGACTCATTGACCCTGATCCCATGGTCTGTGGATCCCGCACAGTGGCACGCATCCACTTTGCCACTTTGCCAGCACATTGTGCTGCATGCAAATAGCCAGGGGCGGCTGGTGGGTTTTGATGTTGGAAGGGCACTGGGGCAGTAAGGCCGGGCCGGCGGGCCTAGGGGCGGAGCCAGGGGGATGGTAGGTGGAGCTAGGGGGACAGTAGGCCAGTGGCATAGCATAACCCAGCAGCAAGGAGTTCCCAGGGTTAACATTGGATGGAAGAAAACACAGTCTACATGCACATCAAGCTTAAAATAAATAATTTATAAACCCAAAACACAGGGACCCATCCTTGTAAAGCACCCCAGTCACAGCCTGAGTCCAATTTTACCATGCACATCCCATTT
>QEPC01006720.1:3594413-3610474 GCA_003113815.1 Sphenodon punctatus | reverse complement strand
CCCACTCCCCCCACCCACCCCCGGGACCCCCACAGTTTACTCATTGTGGGCCGGCTCGGTTCTCTCCGCTCCCTCGTCGGTCGTCCTTGCCTCCTTCTCAACCTCCCGTCCCCAGACTTGAAGCAGCATGCGCGGGAGCAGCAGGAGCCAAGCCACCTGCTGCTTCCGCGTGCGCTGCTTGAGGCCCAGGCCTGGGAGCAAGGGACTCAGGGAGGAAGGGGGGGGAGGCTGGGAGCTGCGCACGTGGCAGCTCTCAGCCTCCCCCCCCCCATACCTGGGCGCCTCTGTTGGGTGCCCAGGTATGGACTGTCCCCCTGCCCGGTCCCCGCAATGAAATAGTGCCCCCTGCCGGCACTATTTTATTGCGGCATCCCTTTATGCGGAATAGATGGTGCTTCCAGCCGCCTATTCCGCATAAAGGGACAAAATGCCTCCCTTTTGATCCTGAAGGCTTCCTTAGGAAGCCTTCAGGGGTGGTGGTGTGTGAGAGTTACTGGTTTGTGCGCGTGCACAAACCAGTGACAAACAATGTTCGGAGCCAGCTCAAAGAACCTTGTTGAAGTAGCAACCTTCTGAAGGTTTTTTTCCCCCCTCCGGTCGGCAGGGACTCGGCCTCGGGCGTCTCCTTGGGCTGGGGGGACATTGCCCCTGATTCTCTAGGGGGTGTACCGCCCCTGCAAACAGCGCGCATACGCACACATGCAGCTTGTGAGCAGGGATCCATGGGCCATAGGATTGTGACCATTGGGTTAAAATCCCATGTCAGCACAAACTCACTGGGTGGCCTTTGGCAACCTCTGTTCACTGGGTGGCCTTTGGCAACCTCTGTGGAATACATATGATATCTGTAAAATGGGAATAATAATGATCCATCTTGCAGGGTTGTTGTGAGGTGCACTATATAAGGATTATAAAGTACTTTAATTACTGGAAGTGTTATACAAATGTTAAATAAAATATTAACAAAAGATCAGCAATATTTTGTAAATTATTTTAATTTTTCTTCATTCATAAGATGATGCATCTTATTTCTATACGTGTCTTGGTATTCATCTTCTGCATACCCGCTACTTATACTTTACTTCCACAAAATAGAGGTTACGGAATGTAATTAGCTGCCCTTGTACATTTGCTATTATATAACTTGAGAAGAATTGAGGATTTTAATATCAAGTCTGAAGGTTTATTTCCTGAACCTGCTCTGTCCCCAGAGTTCTTGACTGACTACTATTACAGACTATATCATACAGGGGTGGGCAAACTGTGGCTTGGAAGCCACATGCAGCTCTTGTCCTGGGCTGGTCCTGAACCCTGCGTTAATTGTCTTGTGTCACTTCATTGCACCTGAGTCTCAGCAACTGAACCACAGCTGTTCCTCAGAATCTCAGCAGCTAGTTACAGCTGTTCCTCAGAATCTCAGCAGCTAGTTACAGCTGTTCCTCAGAATCTCAGCAGCTAGTTACAGCTGTTCCTCAGAATCTGGCTCTGCCTGTGAATCACAAAGCAGGAAAGGTCTGAACGTGTACATGTACATTGTGTGTATCTTGTGGCTCTCAGCCATATGAAGATTTTGATATGTGGCTCTTGGTGTTGCGAATGTTGCTCACCCTTAATATATGTGGACTCGAGAAACCACCAGTCCAAAAGCTGTCTCTGCAACGCAACAGCTGCCACTCTCACCAGGGACTCCAGACCCCTTGGCTTCCTGACCTGTCTGCCCTACTTAAATTTACTCTTGGTCTGGTTTTGTCTTTGTTATACTTTATTCTTTAGCCCTGCCCCTGACTGTTCCCTATCCTTGCTCCAGCCTGCATCTTCCAATCTGTGCTCCAGTCCTCACCCTTAGCCCTTTTCTCCATCCCTTGACACAACTCATTGGACTGACTTCCTAGCTTCAGCCCTTTGGCTTGTTACATTTTGGATTGTTCCACTGGCTTAGTTCCTTGTCTTGTTTCCTGATCCTGGCCTGTTTCCTGATGCAATGCTGCTTGATTATCGCTCCAGCTAGATTGTTTGAGTCTCTGCTTTGGGCCTGATCCTGCTATGACTTTGCTACAGGTTTGGAAATTTTAATACCACTGTTTAATATCAGTATGGAATACATATGATATAATCAAATAGAGTATTAGGTCCTATGTGGACAAAGCGAAAAAGTGTTGTTAGTTCTTTGGATGCATGTTTACAAGAACTATCACTATTTTTATTGGTATTTTCTTGCTTTCTACAAAAATGAACACAAATATATGACTAGAACTCACTGATGCTAATCCATGGAATGTTGTTTGTTTTGTTTTCAATATATTTCTTTCTCAAAGGCCTGAACTTGCATGAAAAAAGGGGGCATTTGTTCTTTTAAAAAAATTAGATTTAGCTACAATAAAAATAACAACAGAAATAACAATTGCAGGATTGAGCAATTAAAAAAATTAACAAAGTTTATAAAAGCATAGTAACTATTGTTGTAGCAGGAGAATGGACAAAGAAAATGCCATATCAGCTTGATTGAGCAGTTGTTGCCATCATGGTAATGAATCCGTCATGTAATCTCTGTAAATATAGCTTCAGTTATGCTGCACAACTGTTTCCTCTTACTTGCAGATTGTGAAGATTCAGAACAGCAAGTGTCCAGGAAAATATATTCCCTGGAAAGGAGCCACAGCAGCCTGTAAACTTCACCATCATCTGTAGCCTATTTCACACATCCCAAAAAACTAGCAGTTGAAAATGGAAACTACATGGGTGGTTTATTACTTAGCAAGAAACTCAGGGTGTATCGTAAAAAGCCTCGTTGTGGCAATTGAACTAGCAAAACACATTGACAATTTATTTCCTTTCTCCATAGTTACCTAAGTAAAAGTTCACTAAATGTCAGGAAACATGAACATATTTTAGATGGCACATAGACTCCCTTTCTCTACATTCTGTGCCTGATTCTCTTGGCTTTGCACCCTGTGTGGTTATTTATGTCTGAGCAACAGAGGCCCTTTTTACATGGGCCGCAGTGCAGGGAGGTCGGTGTGCACTGCGGTCCATGTTCAGTGGGTGTGGGGAGGGTGTAGATGGGTACACACACATTGACACCCACCTCCACCCATTTATACGCATGGAGCAACTGCCATTTTCGCTGGTTGCTCTGTGCGTGGGGATGGGGGTGGGTGTGCATGCATGTGTGCGGAAGCATGCACGCACACACACACACCCCATCCACCCGCTGTGGGATTTACATGAGACTCACCCATGCATGAACACCCAGATTTCTAGGTGTTCATGCATGAGTGCTGTCCACGTAAAATGGAGGGCTGTACTCAATAGTACTTCTGGGTACTCGGGCCGAATTCTGAAGTTCCAAGTAATCAGTCTGAGTACTTGGCGGCCCTTCGGCGCTGTTTCTGAAGTTTTGAAATTCAGTCTCAGAATTCCAGAGCTCAGAAAACTTCAGAACTATTCGGCACCAGGTCGACGCCTCAGCAGGTGTTGTCATATGCAGCAGCTACAGCCGTTTAATTGCCTAGCCAATCAGGGTGCACAACACATGCAGCCCTCCCTCCCCCACCCCATATTAACCAGTAATAAACTAGAAAGTATTCCCCAAGTGCCCCAGCTGGTCACATCTTGGCAAAGTTCTTGAACCCACAAGCAAAGCACTATCCAGAAAAGTAGACTAGCAAGAGTGGGACAATCGCTCCAGAAGACAACCCCACAAAAGTGCAACTGCGTGCAGAAATAAAAACAACAGTAGTGTACCCACAGCATGGCCCACCATCAGCAGTGAGTGCACCCACTTTAATCATTATGCCAATCAAGCAGTGCACAAAAATGCAAGCTAGCAAGAATGGGGCATTTGTTCAAGAAGAATACAACTCCGCAAAACACTGCAACTGCATCGAGAAATAAATTCCACCAAGCCAGCAAGCCCAACAGTCACAAAGTTAAGAAACCAGACATTCTCACTCACTCACTCACACACACACACACACACACACACACACACACACAGAGGCACCCTGTTGGCATGACATTGGTATGGTGGCACTGATAATGTGAACAGATCAAGCAAAGGGAAGTGGAGCCAGGCAGAGAGATCCCAGTCTGGCCTCCTGGTGCCAAGCAGCTGGCAGAACAGTAGAAGTTACACTTTACAATTAGGCTCTGTTGTGCCATGTCACAGCCTAGACAACACACACAACCCTGAAAAACAGTGTGCAACTGCATGTAGAAATAAACATCCCACAAAAGCCAGCCAGCAGACAAAATGATAACTCCCACAGGAAAGAAACCAGACATTCACCCCTCTCTCCCCCATGGGGCACCCTCTAATTTTGGCTTGGCATTGGTACTGTGGCACTGGTAACTTGAACAGACCAGGCAAGGGGAAGTGTAGCCAGGAAGAGAGATCCCTCTGATAGGGGGGTGTGCATTTCGTTTTTCTTATTATGCTAATGAAAACAAAATTTATGATTTCCTTTTTTGTTTTTGTAATCATGAAAATTACAAATAATAATAACGAGAATGAAATTTTGGTTTTGAAATAATGGAGAAACACTAAAAAGTGTATTTCTGGATATATCATTTTTGCTTTTTATTCAGTTCTGATGAAACTTGGGGAGATTGTACCCAGAATGGAGCACTATGTGTACCACATTTTGAAAAGATTGAATAAAGGGAACCAATTTTAGAAGCAATTGAATGTTGTGATTTTAAGAAAAGCTCCATACACATTCATGGCTACAACTTCTTTATCTTCCATCCAATTTGCATAAAACCTGGGACTATTATGTCCCTCCAAAAGATCCTGCCAAATTTCAGAAATATTAGATAAAGTGTCCTGATGTTATGTCATTAACTTTAAAATGCATTCCCAGCTGTAACATTTTTATATTCCATCCTGTTTACAAGACACTTGGCAGGAATGTATCCCACACCTTTCCTGTCATCTTTGCCAAACTACAGGACAATTTGATAAAGGGTCCCTATTTTACAAGCAATTGAAGTTGGCCCCTTGAAGACCATTATTCAGATAAACGGCAGGCAGGCACTTGGCATGGCAGGGGAAGGGAGGCTGTAGGAAGGAGGATGGGGAGCAATCCAACAGACTGACAGATACATTCACTGGCCAATTACTGCATGCTTCCAGATTTACAGGACCAATAGATGGTGGCTTCGAGGTCGGCATGGGGGCAGCCCTGAGGTGAGCATAGAAGGGACATAACTGGAACTTTTGGGATACCATCCCAACAATCAGGAGACATGATTTATACATCCAGCTGGGCCAATTATCATCACAAACACTTAGCACTAAAACTAGGGGGCACTCCATGGAACTCATGGGTGAACAGGTTAAAACAAATAAAAGAAATTTCTTTCCCCACTCAATGTATAATTGGGTTGTGGAATCTACTGCCAGAGGCTGTGGTAAGGGCCAGTACTATAGCTGAGTTTAAAAGAGGTTTGGACACGTTTCTGGAAGATAGGTCCATTAGCAGCTATTAGCCAGACAGGATCAAGGAACATGACAGGAGCTGGGGAAAAACAACAGGGAATTGGATCCCCCATTGTGACCTGTTGGGAGTTTTCCCAAGCCACCATGATTGGCCACTTTCAGAGACAGGATGCTGGGCTAGATGGACCATTGATCTGACTCAGCATGGCACTTCTTATGTTCTTACAATCGCATTCTTCAGCACTGTGACAGAGGACATAAGAGAATCTCTATTGGCTTTTTCCTAAACAGATGCTTCCAACTTCCCAGTAACAAGTGGGGGAGAGAAGTTGGGATGGTCACAGCACAGAATGAGGATATTTGGTTGATGTTTCTGCTGGCCAACTAGCATCACAAACAGATTTTATACCACAGTGACACATAAGAGAATCCCTGGCATAGACTCATTCTCTGTGTATGCTGTGCTGGCATATAAAATTGGGATTGTTTATCACATATTTCTGATATTTGACAGAGATAATCCTGAAGGTGTGCGATACAGCCCTGCCAAATTTCATGTATACTGGCTGGACTACAAAGATGTTACAGTCAGACATACATTTATAAGTTAATTGCTTATACCATCAGGACCCTTCTGAAAGTTGACATATTTAGTAAAAATGGGGAGGGGTATAAACATGCCAAGTTTCATCCACATTAGATGGGAAACAAAGAATTACAGCCGGAAATGTATATGAAGACCTCTGCAAAATAATGTAATTCAACTGCTTATAAAATCTGAATCTTTTATCAAATCATTCTGAAATTTGGTAGACTTAATGCCATCCATTTGAGGTACAATTCCTCCATGTTTCATCCAAATATAGTGAAAAACAAAAAAGGTACAGTCAAGAATGTGTTTTACATTGAAACCAATAGAAATTGAAAACAAAAGCAAAAACAGAAATGAAATTTTGATATTAATGAAAACAAAAATGACATATTTAAACAACAAAAACCAAAAATGAAAACAAAAAACAACATTAGTCCCTCGTGCACACCTGTGCTTTCTGGCCTCATGGTGCCAAGTGCCAACCAAACAGCAGGTAGAACTAGATGCAATGTGGCACCCAATTATTTTTTTAAAAAAAGTATGGCATGGTGACCCATTCCCCAGCATTGGTCCTATGGACAGGCCAGGCCAAATCAAACCATGGTGCTGGTTGCGCTGATGTCTTAGGTGTCTAATTACCACGTCTGGGATGCACACGTGCTTAAAGTGACGTGTAAGTATGTGTTCATGTGTTTGCCATTACTTCCAGTGAACAATCATAAAGTTCAACACAGAGAGTGACTTGGGTTTCTTCTGTCCCCACTTAGCAGCCGCCCAGAGGATGAAGCAGCGTCAGCTGTGCTTGCTTCCCCTCACAGTCACGAGAATCTGGGAAGCACTCCCCGCACTCAGTCTCCTCCTTGCCTCCACAGTTCCAGCGGGGATGGCCAGGCCCCTCAGACATAAGGTGACCAACCGTCGGGACTGCCTCAAAAATGGGGTGTCTTTCTCGCAGTATCGCCAGCCTATTAAATGTCCCTGAAACCCTGACAGTCTCTTCCCTTCACAAGTTCTAGCCGGCCGGCATGGCGCTTCACTCCTCCCATCCTCTTTGGCAGTGGCACCTGCTGGAAGGAGAGGGGCTAGGGACAGGGCCCTGGACTTGGAGGCACTCGCTTCCTCTGACTTTTAGTGGGTGCATGGTGTGGGAAAGCAGGCAGTGGCAGCGAAGGTACACACACCAGCCACGAGGGGGTCTGGAGGCAGGGAGAGGGCCTGGAGACGGCGAAGGGGTGAGCCACCTGGGAGATAGACAAGCACTAGTGCAGCCACCACATAGCAGCAGCGTGGTGTGAGGGACGGGATGGTGGCTGGACTCAGGGGCCTGGAGGGAGGAAGAGAGGAGCTGGGGGAGAGGGGGGGAAGCCTGGAGCTCAGCAGCAGGCTGGAGCTTTTGTTGCCTGAAAGCCGGCCAGGTAGAGCTAGAACTGGTGCAGTGCTTGCCCAACAAGTGAAGAGGAATTACTCCCTCTCATACTCCTAATTTTACTGCTTTGTGACAGGAAACGGCAAGCTCCTAAAAGCAGCCCAATCACAAGCAAAATACAAACTCAAGAAATAAAAGTTAATTAAATAAAAGAAATTCAAGAAATAAAAGTTAAGTAAAAGAAATAAAATGTTTCTGGTTTCACTGTTTTGTTTGTTTTCAAGGGTTTCAACTTTTGTGTTCATTTTAAGTGTGTCCCTCAAGCGCACCCTCAATGTCTCTCAAATGGAAAGTATGCGTCATGTAGGGATATGTGAATGCGGTTCGGATGTTTGGAGTTTGGACCTAACTCAGTCTGTTCGGACGACTGAAACAAACATCCGAACTGAACTCAGAAATGACTGAACAGTTTGGTCATGTTTGGGTGAGTTCGGATGAGTTTGGGGGTGGGAAAAACATGACTGGAAGGCCCATTCGGGTGGGGAAAACGTGCCTGGAAGGGGGAGGCAGCTGAGGATCAGACTTCCTGGCACCAGGGGTGGAGACCAGGGGTGGTCTCAGGGCCAAATGATACCGATACCCAAAAAATCTTCGAATTTAGTATCGATATTGGTACCGCTAGCGCTATTTCAAATGTTCGGCCAAACTGAACTCCGCTGAACCGAACCCGAACTCGGTTTTTGAACCGAACGACCAACATATTATCCTTGAGTTGGTCACCTTACGTGAACACTGCCTCATTCTGCATGATGGTACGTGCTCATTTAAAATTCTCCACTCCCCATAATTTCACCATGCCCTCTGTAAATGTGCTCTTTCTATGTGCCTTTCACATGGATCCAGAAAATCCCTTTGTGAGAATGTATGGAGCCAACTCAATGAACCTTGGTTACAAAGAAGCAACCTTCTTTTTTTTTCTTTCTTTTTTCTTTTTTTAAAAGAAGCTTCACTATTAGCAAGGGAGGGGATTTAAAAGTGACAGCACTGTATAGTGAGGGGAGGAAGCAGTGCATCATGGGATATGTTTTTAATGAGGGGAGGGAGCAGCAGCTCATGATGGGATATCATCCTGGGAAGCTGTGGTGGGCTGCGTCATTGCTGACATCCAGTGTTTAAGTAAGCACCTGTAATTGGGTAAGTACTGCAACATGTTTCTCATCTGTAAAAGGGGGATAATTGTTGCATTCCATGGCTATGACACCAACATTAAGTTGTAAATAACTGCTGTGACTTCACACCAAATAATTATAAATTGGTGCTTGCCACTGGAGTCAGTGCTGCCAGCTCTCATGATTTTATCACAAGTTGTCCAGTGGGTATTTTCTTAAGTATCAACTTATTCTTTTATAGTATGTTTCTGGCCTTGGTTTTGGAGGAAAAGCTTGAACAAAACAGAGCCCTAAGCAGAAGGCAAGTTAAAAGAATCCAAAGTGTATTTTAAAAACCCCATAATTTTAAGTCACTCACATAATTTTATTATTATTGTTTAGTTATTATATTATGTTGTAAGAATTGGAATTGTTGTTATGGGTTGGTTGTTCCTCCCTTTCCTGGTGAGAGCTGAAGGGGTGGTGGGGAGGGGAGTAGGTGGGGAGGATTGTGTTTGACCTACTTATTGGGTTGACCTAGTTACTGTCTTGGCTGTGAAATGTATTACTGTTGACCTATTATATTATGTTGTGTAAACCTGGAAATTCTGGTATGGGGTTGGTTGTTCCTTCTCTTCCTGGTGAGAGAGGAAGGGGTGGGGGGAAGGACCCCCTCTTTCCCTCCTGGTGGCAGCAGGAGAGGTCGGGTGTGTGTGTGTGGAGAAGTGTTGGTGGATAACCAGGAGTTGGAGGGAGTGTTGGCAGTAAGACCCTGATTGTGGGGTTTTGTTATGTTTATATGAAATTGTTCTTGAATTTATATTGTTGTTGTATTATGTTGAATTTATATTGTTGTGTATTTCATTTTTGTTTGCTGCCTCGAGTCGCTTTGCGAGAGAGTGCTGGATAGAAATTAAAAATGAAATTAAAATGAAATAATTTTGGGGGATTCCAATTCATGATTTGTAGTCTTTGAGATTGGAAGTACTGATAATATTAATTTATATCTAATGATGAAAATGGATTTCTGAGAATACAGCATTTGCTGCACCTTGCTGTTGGAGTAAAAAACAAACAGCAGAACTGTTGCAACACTGTTTGGAAGTCAGTGAAGCTATGGCAGTACACCACAGCTAAAGATCTGAACCACAAATAACTTCTAAATTGACATGGTTCATTTTGGTTTTCAATCTAATTCTGAACTCCTTTCCCAGGCAAATTTTCCAACTAAGGAAAGGAATTATGCCTGATTTAGAATGGCAGTATTTGTCCTGTAAAGCACTGCTTCAAACTGGGAGGCATGGCATGGAAGACTTATAGCTGCCAAACCCCTAAATCCATTCTGGCTGTACTAAAGACTAAGAGTAGTTTCAAAATAATGATGCCTTTTTTTTTTTACCTCTCCAGCCAGAGTTCTGTAATGTGAATTTTGCCGCAACAGCCACCAATGAAAATTCAAGTTCCCAGAAGTAAGAAGCACTTTAGAAATCTCCTCAGCTCAACTACTCCAAGTTAGGAAAATCAGGGTAGCATCAATTGGGGGTGGGGGGCAGAGGGGGTAGAAAAAGAGGGAGGAAGATAGACGGAAGAAGGGAAGGGGGACATGGTATACATGTATAAGTGTGTGAAGGGTGTGTCATCAAGTAGCATCCTAAAGAGGAAGGGTGACTTGGTCTACAATGTCTGAGAACTACTGCTGTACTGTACATGCTAGTTAAATCATTTGCTAAATTTCTTCTTTAAGTAAGAGCCACTGGCAGGTTGCCATTATTTTTATGATTTTATGATTTTTTGTCTGTCTTGGTGATCAGTAAAACAGAATGTGCTTTTAAACTGCACCCATCTAAATCAAGTTTCACACTGGAGCAATATTTTCTGGCTGAGTTATAAAAACCTGAAAAACAAAATTTATAAGAGGAATGCTGACAAAGCTCCTATCTTCAAAGCCGATTCTCTAGCTGGTTTTGCCCTCATACAGTGCTTTAAGAATCAGAGCCAAAACCTTGAACTATAGAATCGTGTCAGTGATACTAGAATTCACATGAGAAAACGTACAGCTTCTATCCACGAGAGCAAATAAGTACAGTTTGATGGTCAGTCCAATTGCCAAAACACTCCACTGGTGCAAGTCCAACTGTAATGAGGAGTACTTGTTCTGGATGAGCACTTTGAGGATTGGAGCCTAGAGTTCCAAAACTAATGAAGCCAGGATAAAAATATGTGGTTACTTTTGTTTCTGGATGACAAAGCAATTAAAATAATAATAATAATGAAGAATTGTTGTTTGTTTTACTGTTCACATTGTAGCCAAATGCTTGTTACTCAATTGACATGACAAGGTTAGATTATAGCAGATTTGTAGACTGATGATGTAGTCTTCACTCCATCAAAACTCACACTGACATTAACAGAAACTGTGCTTGAGCAAGTGCAAGATCAGGACTTGTGTACCGATGGCCTGTACCATTTCCACTCTCTTTTTGCATGGGTGCTTTACTCTGCCATACAGAAATGCTTCAACCATTGTTGACTATAGAATAGTGCATGTAGAAGCTGGAACTTTAATTATTATTTATTAATTATGAGCCTCCAAAGAATCTTTATAGCAAATCCTGTGAAGGACTGGCTCTCTGACACCACCTGGACTGTGCACTGCTGATTTTGTTTTTCTATAGATGCTGTAGATGTTTTGTGGCATGTTTCTAATAATACAAGGGAGGAGACAAGGCGAAGTTGAGGTGAAATAGTAGGCAATAGGCTCTGTGGGAATTAAGGAGGAAAGAAAAAAGTATAGTGGAAGGATATTCAGAGGAAGAATAAGTCCAAGAAAAACATGAGTTCCCACATATATTTTCAGAAAATCCCTGTGAGTAGCCCCGAGTATAAAATCTACTACTTTCTTCAAACAATTATTGTTTCTTGCTCCTGATATCTTCCATGTAATGCATGGTATCAGGGCTGCACCTCCTTTTTTTCTTCTTCAAATACCAGAAAATACTTCAGGCTTCTTCACAGCACTTGTCCACTCCCCTCCAGTTGTGCTGTTTGACTCTGAGTCTCTCTCTCTCCAGTGATGTAGGCAGGATTTTGGTTAATCACTGCCTATATTGCAGTTCCAGCTTGCAAATCTAATTTGGGTGCATCAGTATCAGCTAAATCTTTCCCAAACAAACTCTCTGTTGTACCTTGGTAGTCCAGAATCTTTTAATATCTTTCAGTTACAGTTTGCTGATAACTCATAGTACCTTGTGTGTAAGCAGGAATTCAATTACAGCGTCCAGGAGTGTTTGCTTTCATATCAGATTAAACTGAAGCTTCAGGGGCTAGCCACACCCTGCTGGCCAATTTAACCAAAAGTGGTGCCAAAGGTTGCTGTTCCAGCTGGGGGTCTCACCCAAAACACAAGGGCATGATACAGGAAGGCAAAACATTCTTCCATTAAAAATATTTGTTCATTTACCTAAACCAATACTGAAATACTACATGCCCTCACCATAAACTTACAAGAGAGAAATTTGGACCATAATCCAAGGTGGAAATTCACTCAAGCACCATGATGCACATACTGGAAACTTTTCTTTATCCATGAAGTAGACCTCCATGCTGATTTCAGTGGGAATTTCTGCTGAAAACTGATGGCATAATGTGGATATTTTGTCTGTTTATACTCATATTTCTGTGTTAGACCATTATGTGTATTTGCAAGTCCTATGTGTTCTTCTAAATAGAGTAGAACTGAAAAGTGAATATGGACATTGGTGATATATTTACAAAACACAGTAAATGCCATTTTTTTCATGAGGAATACTCAAGTCCATCTTCTTTCACAATGCTGAACCATCACACTAAATTGCTTCCTTGCACATTTACACAAGACAGTGCTGAGAGTTGAATACGTTAGAACTGCAGTTGCATGTGAGTTTACCTAGATTATTTTTAAACCCGGGGAGCCCTACTGTAGAGTTCAGTTCATGAAGATTGAAGTGAAGCCCGAAGGCTCTTAAACACTGGAGAGTTCAAGATTGTGCTGCTGGTTTTCAGGGCTTTGAATGGTTTAGGCTCTGGCTATATTTGAGACCTTCTTCTGGAGCCTCACACTGATGAGTATCTGTGCTTAGGAACCATCCACTGTTGGGTAGCTCAGCCATCACATCTTAAGTCGGCGAGCGATTGGGATTTTGCTGTGGCAGGCCCCTCGGTGTGGAACTCACTCCCCCTGCACGTCCATCTCAGTTCCTCCCTCCTTACCTTTAAAAAGCACATGGAAACATATTTATTTTCTAGGTGCTTTTAGGATCCACTGCTGGTTCCCTTAGTGTACTCTGCCCTCCCTTTCTCCTTCTCCTATTTTACATTTAAAAAAATATTTGTTTTAAATTTGTTTGTTTACGTTGGCCACAATCCCAGGCGGGATCCGCGTGGGTTCTGTGTGGCACAATGTGCTTTCAATTGACATGTGTGCACTTTACATGTTGCACGCAGCACATGCGGGGCATGGGATTGGCCCCATTGTTTTTATTTTTATGTAATGTGAAGTGCTCCATGTGCCATGTAGGCAGAGGGGGAGTGGGGGCGCTATAAAAATAAAATAATAATAATACTTTTATTATTGACCTACTGCTTGTCTGTTGTATTCCTAATTAAATTCATTAGGCTGTATTCATAAAACTGTAGGGTTGGAAGGGACTCCAAGAGTCATCTAGTCCAATGCTCAAAGGCAGGATATTCTCTGCCTACAGCATCACAGACAGATGCTTATCAGCTGGGTTTTGAAAACATCCAAGGAGGGAGATTCCACAGCCTCCCTGAGAAGCTTATTCCATTGCCCAGCAAGTCTTATAGTTAGAAATTTTTTCCTAGTGTCTAATTGCTAACATCCAATTTCTGCAATTTAATTCTATTCCTTCTTGTTCAGGGACATAGCTATCATAGGGGCAGCAGGACAGCTGTCCCACCCCACAACCCCCCAGTTCTTTGGATGTTACTTCAACAGACTTCAAAGTCTGAATTCAGCAAACTCGGGGGAGTGGGGGGATTTAGATGCTCACCCCACTGCCCCAGAAGTCATTCAGGTGCCGTTGTAAACAGCGGCACCAGACGACTCCTGCATGTTTTGAGACCCGGACTTGTAACACCTAGGGGTTTATTTTTGGTTTTATAATCTGGGTCTCAAAACATGCAGGAGTCACCCAGTGCCACTGTTTACAATGGCACCTGGGAAACTTCAGGAGGGTGAGCATCTAGATCCCATCCGCACGAGTTTGCTGAACCCGGATTTTAAAGATCAGGGAAAAAACTGGTGTGTCTAAAAACGCCCTTTGCAATCTCTCTCCTTGTTTTTCTTAGATTTATGAATGCTTATTCCCAAGGTGCACACCATCTTAACATTTTCAACTAATTCCTCCCTGTTGGTCAGGATCAGATTATAAAACAGCTGCCTCCCTGGTTGCTTCCTTAACCTTCTGGAAGGTGGGGTAAAAATTGGAAAAATAAATAAATATTTATTCCTTTTGCATGGCAATAACCTTTTGGATATTTGCTTTTATTCTCCTAGCAGATGTCATGATAGTTTAAAGATATTCACATGACATCAAACTGACAGAGAGAAGCTCTTAGAACATGACCCATACTGTGTTACTCCAGGGGATTAAAAAACTTTCTTCTATGAAAAAACTCACGCAAAACTATCTTGCACAAGTTTATTTATGGTAGAAAACTATTCACATATCACAGTAATGCCGCACAGATGAAGTTCCATGGGTTTCCTCATATTGGTGTGGGTTTCATCTGAATGCAGCCTTATTCAAACAGTTGTGAGGATTTGTCCAAAGAAGTTGATTATTTTCAGTTTCCATTAATCACTTTGGTAATTATAGTTGTGGGAATATGCCCTAGAGAACAATACCATTGGGAATTGTGGTGAGAGAGTAGTCACCTGACAAAAGCATTGGAGGAGCATAATTTTCTTTCCATGAATAAGTGAATCAGGATCTGTAATGGGATTCTGCAGTTTGGGATGAAGAGAGAGAGAGAAAGGGAAGGAAGATGATTAGTTTGATCATTTAAAAAAATGGTTTTAAGTGTGTTGGGATACTGCTGTTTGGCAAGGAACATTGTGAAAGGGATGGCACTGGTTTTCTAGGTCTGTTCCTTTAAACACTGCCCATTCCCAGCTGAACATTGTAATGCACCATGCAGAGTATAAATATGAATTCTTTCAACTGCTTGATGACATTTTGTTGGAGCACACAGCCATGTGTCTTGCAGATTTGCGATCTGCAAAAATCCCATCTGTGCCAGTACACTGGAGATTGCACCGTTGGTCATGGTTCAAAATTGCCGGTTGGCTTTATTTATGTACCTGGTTTTGCAGAATACTAGAAACAAAGAATCTGAAACTACAATTAAATTGAACTTGGAAAAAGAATTTAGAAAACCTTGACAATTGTGTTATTCAACACAATGCTATTTGAGGGAGACTAAGATTGATCATTTAAAACCTGTTCAAACCATAAATGAAATCACCTTCCAAAAATGTTGTCCTTTGAAGGGGCAACATCTGACAGACAGGAAGAAAAATATCTAACAGACTATTAACCACTACCGGGCAAGCAGTACAGTTAATTAGCATGGCTTTACCCATAATGTTCTGAAGACAATTATGTGCTGGCTGTCACCCAAACCTCCCCATTCAGTGTAGGATCATATACTCTATAAAAGCTGGCACAGTCCTTCCCCAAAGGTAGTGTGTGAGAAAGCCTTGATGAGGGTAAAACACATGTTGCTGATTTAGTTTTAGGAGACCAATTCTGAACCCTTTCACTGATGACTATTGTCATGCCCATTTAACTGTCATGGCTTTCCACAACATGTTTCAAACACAACTTTATATGCTTTAAAAGAAAGCATTCTTATTTTTTTTGACAGCCTTTATATGTAACTAGGAACTAACCTGCCTGGGACATAGGCATCTCTTGTGAGTACCTCAGTAGATCATAGTGATTTGGCCAGAATGAAGGTGGTTATTTTTTTCATCTTTTCTTTGCCTGTGCTTTTGACTCTGTGTGAAAATTTAGACTCTTGCCCCAAAGAGTTTCTAAACTATCTTCTTATTACATGTGTGTAAAGCGCCTCTCACAATGGGATTCTGACCTGTATAGGTTCTTTCGCTGCAACTTTGGGTGATTTCAGACGTTACGGGCGGGCGGTTCACCGCAGTGAACCCCCAGGGGGGGTGAGCAGCGCAACCACGCGCGGGGGTGGAAAAACGACCCAAACAGACGTGCCGGGAACGGGACCACGGCCCGGAACCGGGCCGAACCATCGCGGGCCGCAGCAGCACAACAGACGTGCAGCCGAACCCCCGCCGGGCGCAAAATGCCCACAAGGCACCGGGCAGGGGCAGGACACAGACATGGCTGCCTGAGGGCAAACGAAGCCACAAGGCACACAAGGGAACACCCACACAAGGGAAACGGGAAGGGAGGGGGGAAGAGGGAGAACAGGCTGACAGCC
>QEPC01006720.1:3575141-3588838 GCA_003113815.1 Sphenodon punctatus | reverse complement strand
GCTCATCCTGGGGCTCGTCCGCCCGGGCCGTTTTCCGTGTCTGGGGGGGTGGGGAGGGGGAGAGTGGTTGAGTGGGTGTGGTTGGGGCCCCCTCTCGGGGCACCCCTGCCCCCCTGCTGGTCCCCCGGGGTCCCCCCACCCCCCCGAGGGGGGTTCTCCCATGCCCCCTGTTCCCCTCCCCTTGGTTGCCCTTACCCTTTTCCTGGGTGCCTCCTGCGGGCCCGTTCCGGCTGCAGCCGCGACCCAGCTGCAACTGCGGGTGTTGTGCCCGGGCCGCCTCCCTGGTCGGGTGCTCCCATGTGCCCCCTTCCTGCTCCTGTGCCCCCTCCGCGTGCATCGCTGGGCCTGCCTGCACCTCCTCCACCTCCTGGCCCGCCACTGTCGCTATCTGTGCCTCCGCTCCCTTCCGCCTCCCTCCTCGCTCCATCCCGCCACGCTTGCTTGCTGCTGATCTCGCTTTAAATCCCCCTCCGGTGCTTGTGTTGTTGCTGGTTGCCCAGCAGCGACGCTGCGTGCCTCGTCCCCAGCGGGGGCTCGTTTCGTTCCGTTCCGCTCGGGGATTGGCATCCAGACATTACTTTTGCTTGATTCCCGGTGGGGGTTCATTTGCCCACGCTTCCCGGGACCTTCCCCCGGCTAGCCCGGGAAGCGTGATTGAACCTGACCCCATGTGGGTATTGAGCGTGATGAACATCTGGCGCACGCCGTTCAGACGTTCAGGGCCCTTTGGCCCCAAGGGGGGGTTGAGCATGGTTCACTGTGGTTGAGCGTGATCTCGTAACGTCTGAAATCACCCATTCTTTCACTCCCACCACATTGGTGATTATGATAATGATAGTGATATAATGAATAGAAACACCAGAAAGTGCATGAGTAGCAACAGAAGTCTGCCTCCTAAGGTGTCTGTGGAGAGGCAGTATTTCCTACGTTAACCTGAAGGGCAGGGACTAATAGCTTTAGAATGTTTCATGATGGAGTAGACTTAAGTACTTGTTGTGGGGTGATAAGTAATAGATCCTCTGAGGGATAATTCACAATTGGAAAGGTAATGGAGACTTGCTATGTCAGGCAGTAAAATGAACTGCAAAATCCTGTCCTTAGATTTTGAAATTTGACCTTACTACAGGATAGAGAGGAAAGTCATATAACATCTCAACATATTGGAAGATATCCAAATATATTGAGGATATCCAAAAGATTCAGGTTGGGCATTCAGGTTGGAACCTAAGATGATTATGCACCTTCTGCCTGTATGTCCCTTGCAACTGCCTACAGCGTAAATACACAGGCACAATGCTGCACTATGTGCAGGGACCCATGTTCACTGCATTTTCTCCACTGGCAGCAATGGGAAAAGCACAGTGAACATGGGTCCTTGACTGTATATTAGGGATGGGAATTCCGGTTCTCCTGAGAACCGATATTGCCGGTATTTGGGTGTATCGGGTTAATCCGATAAATCTGATATTTACCTGTACCGGCATACTGGATCTTTAACAGTGGGCGCTTTACCATTTTTTTACATTGTGGCCACTGAGATAAATGGCCACAATGTAAAAAAAAAAAAAAAAAAAGGTAAATGTCCAATGTTAAAGATCCGGCATGCTGATACCGGTAAATCCAGTACCAGGGAGATCCGATACTGGTAAATCTGGTATTCTCCCCGGTGTCCCACCTCTACGTATATTGTAGCCTGCAATTGTTATGATATTGCAGTATTCTCCATAGGATGTTGAATTTGTGGAGGGGAACTGTAAGTGGGAGATCTTTTGGAACCATGTGTTTCCTGCCACGAGACTACTTTCAGCAATTTATTTATTTATTTTTGCAATTCGATATCCCACTCCCTCCTGTTCACAGCAGCTCAAGGCAGCTCACGTATAATAATAATAAAAAATATTAAAGTCATACAATTAAATATGAACACAATATAAAACCAAGAACAATATAAAACCAATCCCAACTGACGGAGCTAAAAGACACCCCCCCCCACCCATCACCCATCTCCCCCATCAAAAGCCTGGCAGAACAGCCAGATCTTACACTGTCGTCGAAAGGAGGGAAAGTCCGGGGCTGAACGGATCTCCACTGGGAGGGAGTTCCACAGCCTTGGTGTGGCCACTGAGAACATCTTCTGCATAGTTGCCACCTGAGAAACCCAGGAGACTTAAAAAAGGGTGCTCCCAGTTGACTGCAGGGGTCGATCCAGAATCTGTGGGGTGAGGCGGTTCCACAGATAAGTAAGGCCCAAGCCGTATAGGGCTTTATAGGTAAGAACCAACACCTTGAATCAGGCCAGGAAGACTATAGGCAGCTGGTGCAGTGAACGGAGCACTGGTGTAATGTGCTCATGGTGATCCATCCCCGTAAAGAGGAATGAAACCAGACCTTACTCTCCTCAACAATAAAAGCAAGCTATTGTTCATTATTAAGTTTACATGCCCAACAGAAGTGAACACAGGTGAGCAGAAGCAAGGGAAATGGCAAACATATCGGGACTTGTTTGAACTTTAAAAAATGTATCTAGGTTACCAGTAGAAGCGGGTGTTGTTGGTCATAAACAATCTGGAAAGCATGAAAAACTTGCTACTGAAGGAATTAGATTTAGGAATTTCAGTCTGCATGGGGAAAGTCAGATCCCTTTCATGCAGCGTGTAGAATGTGGTCCTTCTTGGACTCCTCTGTGTCACAGGCTCAAATGACAATGATGTCTTTCTTGATTGCATGTTGCGATTTTCCTTTTGTAGATTTTGATTGACTCTGATTGGCCAGCTGATCAATTCTATTTATGAAGGCCCTTCAAATTTGACTGACTATAGAAGGAAGGGGAAACAGAAGAAATGAGGATGAAGACAATATTTCATTCTATCCCAATAAGGTAAATAGTTGTATAGGGTTGCTTTCCTCTAATTTATATATTTGTGATGTAGGTTTTATTTTATGCTCTCTCATTATTCCTCACTTTTACCCCCAACTCCCATTTCCTTTTCAGCTGATGAATATGATTTTTCATCTTGTTAAAAATTCTCTAGCGGGATGGGCCAATTGTGCGCTGTGGTGTTATGCAAGAGATATGGGACTGATTTCTGGACCCTCACCAAATACACTTCCTGAGCTGGAAGAAACCAGAATTTCTGTAGTAGCAGTACACTTAACTCCTTTGAAGAGGAAGTGCCTTATATTAATCATCAGCAACCTATCTAAATTGCTAAGGTGAGCTGAGGTCTGGAAATGGAGTTCATTTGTTTTTCCTGGCGAGAGACTAGCAGACGTGCCAGGGAGTCTTAGGTGAGATCTGGAGAGAGAATGTCTTAGAGTGCCATAGGCAGCTTTGAGATTCTTAATCTTGCTATTTGAGAATGTGCCCGTGTATGTCCGTTCCAGGCACTCATAAGTTATTAAAAGATAGGAGAGAAGGATCTAATAAGTTCAGTGCTCGATTGTGCAACTTAGTCATCTAGAGCAGGGCATGGATGATTAATGCCAAACACTTAATAATTTGTTTAATAAAGGACCCCATCCCCACCTGCCAAAGTACTTGGGGAACACTGAATAACAATAAAAAAATGTAATTATATAAATACAATTTAAAGTGTACAATTAAAACAAAGCACAATTAAAAACAAAGAAAAACAGGGGATGGGAGTAAAAAAGAACAGTGACATTCTTAACCCTGCACAGAAAAAGGAACAAAAAGCTATAATATGATGGAGCTCCACCACCACAAATATGTGTAAATAAAGTCTTTATGGGTTATGATATATCTCAGTTATATCACAGTTGAAAAATATAAATATGATTGATTTGAATCTGACTAGATTTTAACATAAAAAATAATAATTTTATTGTGTTTGGTACAGAAATGTATGTCCAACATGAATTTTGTTGGCTTACTAAGAACCCCCACTGGTACCAGTAAAATCCCACCAGTAATGGTACTGGTTTGAATTGACACCCTTCCCCAATTTTTTGAACATAAGATGTGCAGAAACTGCAAACTTGACAAGATTTTCAACTAAGTATTGATTACAAAGGAAACAGTAACTTGCAGTAGATTTCCTTGTGTCAGGGACAGCACATTTATATGCAAACAAGATAACATCTAGCTGATAACAAGTGTTAAAATCCCAATGTTATCTCCATTTATAAGCAAACAAAGATAAAGTGGGCGATAACTCCCAGGCAAACAGCTTGTCTGCATTTCAAGAGTCTGAGCTATTAGGAGCTTGTCTTCATTTCAAGAGCCGGCTATCATAGGACGTGATGATAGCATGGATTTCCACACTTTTCCAAGCGTGGAAATCCATGTTCTCATCCTGCCTGAATGCAGCCACCAGACCCTGAATTTGCACGGGCCGTGGCAACGCTTAGTTCCTTGGGACCATCCTCGAGGAACAGCCCAGGCTAAGCGCTGCCACAGTCCATGCAACAGATGCCAGACTGGTGTAAAGCGAGCCATCCTGTTTCATGGCCCACTTTCTCTTATTCTGGTCCGAGTCCATGGTGATTCCGGGCAGCCATGGTGGCCTCAGAGGCTGCCATGGCCACGCGTCAGAGAGGCAGGTGTGCCGCTCCGAGCAGCGCAGGGGCATGGGAATGCAGATGCTCGTCCACGCATTGCCCCACCCTCTCCCGGGCCACCATCATTCTTGTTTGGCGCCCAGGCCGAATCCTGCCCAGAGTGAGTGCCTCACTCCAGGCAGAATTAAAGCATGATGGTGCTGAGCGTCATCATATCTAAAAACATCCATAGTAACTAATGGTGGGGTTGAACTGATCGCTTCAGTCTAATAGGACAATTTTTTTCAACACAACCTTGCAAGAAAAAATAAATAATAATAATTGAAGCTTCACACTATGAAAGGGTTAACTTATGTAAAGAATCTAAAGATAACGCAAACTTTTAAGTTGGTAACTGGAGTTTTCCACTTGGGGTATAATTGAAGACCCTGCCCCAATGCACTTAATGAAATTTTTCTGTGCATACATAAAATAGCATATTATGAAAGCAGGAAAAATTCTACATTGTGTTTGGGGCAAATATGACTCCATAAGCAAGGACATATGGTGCTTTCATTTCCCCATTCATTCCAATAGGGGTCAATAGTGCCCCAATAACATTCCAGTAATCACATTTTTAAAACAAAAATTACAGTGGGGGGGCATAAACCAGTGAGGGCACACCTGACCCCGTTATTTTATTTATTTATTTATTTATTTATTTATTTACGAGATTTATATCCCTCTCTATCCTGCCTCAGGCGGCCCAGAGCGGCTTACAACACAATATAAATACAAAAGATTTTCAAACCACATAAAGCATAAAAACACAAACAAATAAACCCTCTCCCTCGCCAAATGCCTGATGGAACAGCCAGGTCTTGCAGTTCCTACAGAAGGCTGGGAGGTCTGGAGCCTGACATGCCCCCGCCAGGAGGGAGTTCCAAAGGTGCGGTGCGGCCACTGAGAACGCCCTGTTCTGCGTGGCCCCCCAGGAAACCCGACGGACCTCCAGCAAGGTGTCCTCGGACGACTGCAGGGGCCGGTCCAGAACCCGGGGTGTGAGGCGGTCTTGCAAATAAGCAGGGCCCAGGCCGTGTAGGGCTTTATAGGTTAAAACCAACACTTTGAATCGGGCCTGGAAGACTACTGGCAGCCAGTGCAGCGATCGGAACACTGGTGTAATGTGCTCCGGACGGCCCATCCCTGGGCTGCCGCATTCTGCACCAGCTTCAGCGTCCAAGCCATCACCATAGGTAGCCCCACATAGAGCGCATTACAGTAGTCTAAATGAGAGGTAATAAAAGCATGGATGATCGTGGCCAGGTCCAGAACCGAAATCAGCGGCCAAAGCTGCCACACCAGATGTAACTGGCTGAAGGCACTCCTCACCACAGCTTCCACCTGGAGATCTAGGCGGAGCTGCGCATCAAGGAGCACCCCCAAGTTCTGCACCTGGGACGTCAATGGAGGGCAAACTCCATCTATCAATGGAGCTGTCAACTCCGCTGACATACCCACTAGCATCACCTCCATCTTGTCAGGATTCAGTCGCAGTCAGTTAGCCCTCATCCAGTCCCCCACAGCTGCCAAACACCAGGTAAGCACCGAGACAGCCGGGCCTGGGTCGGTCGAAAATGAGAGATACAGTTGGGTGTCATCCGCATACTGATGACACCTCACCCCGAACTCTCTGATCACCTCGCCGAGCAGTTGCATATACACGTTGAACAGGAGAGGGGACAAAACCGAACCCTGCGGGACCCCACATCGGTAAGATGAAAAATAATCACCCAGTACCACCTGCCGAGTACCACCCGCTCTTCCTGACTGGAAGAGTCAGGAATGAACGGAACCATTCAAGAACAATCCCGCCCACCCCTGCACTGTCCCGCACTGTTATCCTTGTGGTATACATGAAATATGAAATGGTGCAGGTTTGCTAAAAAAGTGTTATGAATTTTTTTTGTACAAATGGCCTGTGGAGCCACGCAAAGAGCCACTAATATCTCTAGGATTGGGTGTTTTCAGACGTTACGGGGCCACTTGGCCCCATACCGAAAACAACCCTTTCATTCCCCGCCGGGGTCACCCCGTCACGCCATATCAGACGTGCCGGGGGGATCCCAGCGGGGAATCTGGGAGGGGGCGGGGCCGTGCGGCGCAACCTGCGGCTGCACAGCCCCGCCCACTCCACGCAGCCCACCGCCCGCCCTCCAGGGAGACGGGCAGGTGGCGGGGCCACTGCAGCTGCCGCGTTGGGCCGGATGTGCCGTGGCCCGGGATCCCGTCAGGGATCCCGGGCCGTGGCAACCGGCCAGACGTTACTTTTTTTTGGTCCCCGCTGGGGATCTTTTTGACCACGCTTCCCGGGACGTTCCCCCGGCTAGCCCGGGAAGCATGGTTCAAATTGACCCCATGTGCGGATTGACCGTGGCGAACATCTGGCGGCCGCCAAACAGACATGCGAGACACATTGACCACAGGTGGGTATTCACCGTGGTTCACTGTGATCTCGTAACGTCTGAAAATACCCATAGTTGACATGCTTCTCGTACATGAGATGACAGAATTGCGTTGGAGGTTCCAGTAAGTACTTGCAGGGTACTGTCCTAACTCTTACATTCTAGCTGGATGAGGTTCTGTGGAGCCTGAAAGCCAATAGGGCAATCACCATCAGTTAGGATATAAAGAGGAGAGCTAGAATCTCGCATCAGGAAGGAAACACTGCAGGGAAAAGTGACCTGGGTTTTCCTTCTGGGTAGAGAAGCCTCCTGAGAGAGGGAATGGACTTTTGTGGGACAGACACTGAAAGGATAAAATACGATGCGATTCCAGGGAGCTGGCAACATTGTATTTGGCATTTGCTTTGGTTAAATTAGCCAGATAGTTGTTTTGCTGCCTCAGGAAAGCCTGGTTAAAAGACTAAGAGGTCACTGGGAAGAGGACTAGCTCCCAAAAATAGTTGTGAACAGGAAACATACTTGTATGTGGCTGATCCTGATTCTCCCAAGTTGGGGGTTAAAAGTAAAGAATAATAAGAGACCGTAAAATAGAACATGGCACCACAAATACACAAATATACTATGATCATGATCCATGTATGTATATATATGTGCCAGCGCAGTGATGGTGTGTCCTGCTCCACCAGAGTCTGGAGTGATCTCTGTTGGCATGTGAACCCAGTTATTCTTGGTTCACATGCCAACCCACCTCCCTCCCTACTGTAGTTACGCAGGCACTCTGCACATCCCCACAGGCCCTAACCCTTGGCCATTCCCCATACAACAGCCATGGGCAGGGCTGATGGCACAAAGCAAGACTCATGAACCCATCCACCCTGGTGGTGGCTCATGCTGCTAGCACATCAGTGTCTCATCCAGCAGCAAAGGCACCCTAAGCAGCCAACCCTCACAACCGCATAAGCCCTGCATCAGGTACAGGCACTGTGTAAACTGAGTGTGGAGGTCCATCACCACCACTACAGACAGCCCACATGATTGCAAATTCTGTGTGCCAAGGGGAAATGGGGAAAACAGCAGGAAAGCCAATAAGTGTCTATGTTGTGTGAAACTTGGAAAATACGCTGCTTCTGACAGAAATAGCACTCACTGAGATTTCTTGTTACAGGCTTTCGTGTGCCCCCCAGCGACACCCTATCTAGACTGTAATGGGCTTCCCAGGGGCAACTGCTGTGACCATACCCCACGCAAGCAGACTGTTCATGATGAGTTTGCAAGCACCAGCCATTAAAAGGGGCAAACATGCAGTGTAGAAGGTGTTGCCATACAAATGTTCCTAAAAAGCTGAGGGCAAACAGGTGGTGTGTCTGTCCCCACGTGTGCAGTGGAAGAAGGTGGCACATCCTGTGCCATCCCCTATGTGTTATCCCTCATGTTCAACCACAACAATGGCCCCACACATGAGGAGGTACATACACTAGATTTGGTTTTCTGCACTGGCCTTGAGGCGGGGGGTCAGTTAGTAGAAGTTAAGGGGGTAGAGCCTTTGTCATGGTCTGACCATTACCTCCTTAAGGCGTGCACCCTGGCGCATGTAAGCCCCCGGCAGGGTGCAGGACCTATTAGATCGGTCTGCCCCCGGACACTTATAGAACCGGATCGGTTCCGGAATGCTCTGGGGGAGTTTCCCCTGGACCTTGACACCCGCTCTGTTCATGATCTTGTGGCCTTCTGGAACACCTTGTTGGCCGAGACCATTGACAGAGTGGTTCCCAGGCATCAACTTCCCTCCCGAGTCTCCCACTGGTCTCCTTAGTTTACTGAGGGCCTGCGGTGTTTGAAGCAGGAGAGCAGGCGGTTAGAGTGATGGTGGTGCCGGACTCCCGACCAGTATGATTGATCGCAGCATAAGAGCAGTTTAAAGGCCTATGCTGGGGCGGTGCAGGCAGCAAAGAAGCAGTTCTTTGCTGCCCTTATTTCATCTGCAAAGTCAAGTCCAGCGGAGCTTTTCTGGGTGGTGAAAGGTTTGGTCAGTCCTGCCTGTCTCCGCCTGGACCTGGAGCAATCCAGTGACCACTGTGACCGGTTTATCATGTACTCTGTAGATAAGATTGCTCGCATCCGCCACGATTTTGGTTCCGCAGTTATTGCAGAGGAACATCTTGGGGCTATGGATGCCCTATCCTGTCCTGTTTTGTGGAATCAGTTTCAGATGGTGGTGCCTGCCGATGTGGAGTCTTTGTTGGGATCTGTTCATGCCACTACTTGTGAGCAAGATCCATGCCTATCCTGGCTAGTGAAAGCTAGCCAGGAGACATTACGGCCGTTGCTGGCTGGGGTGGTTAGTGCCTCCCTTCGGGAGGGCAGGGTGCTTGACTGCCTAAAGGAGGCTGTGGTTAGACCCCTGCTCAAGAAACCATCTTCTGATGCTGACGCTCCTGCCAGTTATCGGCTGGTCTCTAACCTTTCCTTTTTAGGGAAGGTTATTGAGTGGGCTGTGGCACGGCAGCTCCAGGAACATCTGGACCGCACCAGTTTCCTTGATCCCTCCCAGTCTGGGTTTCAGCCTGGGTATGGTACGGAGACGGCCTTGGTGGCCTTGTTGACGATCTCCGTCTGGCATTGGACCAGAGTCGTCAGACCTTACTGGTCCTGCTAGGCCTTTCAGCTGCGTTTGACACAGTCGATCATGAGGTGTTGGTGACTTGCCTGCGGGACTGTGCCAGAATTGGCGGGATGGGCTTGGACTGGTTTCGTTCGTTCCTGACTGGGAGAACTCACCGGGTGGTCTTGGGGGAGTGTACGTCTTCCCCCCGGGACCTCACGCGTGGAGTCCCGCAGGGTACCATTCTGTCTCCCCTCTTGTTTAACATCTATATGCAGCCGTTAGGGGAGATCGTGAGAGGGTTTTAGGGCATGCAGTGTCATCAGTATGCTGATGACACTCAGCTCTACCTCTCCTTTTCCATCGACCCAGGCCATGCAGTCTCCTTATTTTCCCAGTGCCTGTCAGCTGTGGGGGCTTGGATGAGGTCGAGCCATCTGCAATTGATTCCTGACAAGATGGAGGTGATGTTTGTGGGCAAGGGCTTGGGGGACCTGGGGGTGGTTGAATCTCCTCTTGTTGTGGGGGTTCACCCTCCCATGATCTCTCAAGTGCAGAGTCTGGGTGTGCTCCTCGATTCACGGCTCAGCCTGGAATCTCAGGTTGTGGCCGTGGCGGGGAGTGCGTTTTGACAGTTACATCTTGTTCGGCGGCTTCGGTCATATCTCTCAGACTCCGACCTTGCCACTGTCACCTTCATCACCTCGAGGCTGGATTACTGCAACATGCTCTACGTGGGGCTGCCCGAGAAGCTGGCCCGGAGGCTGCAGCTGGTGCAGAATGCCGTGGTCCGTCTCCTTACGGGGGTGGGTTGCAGGAAGCACATGACACCAGTGCTCTGGGTTCTGCACTATAAAGCACCGGGCCAGGTTCAAGGTGCTGGTTTTAACCTTTAAAGCCCTTCACGGCCTGGGCCCTGCTTATCTGCGGGACTGCTTATCTGGGCACCCCCCATGTGCCCATGCAACCCTTGAGATCGTCCATGGGAGCCTTGTTGGAGGTTCCCTGGGTGAGGCGGGTGGCCACTGATGTTAGATCTTTTTCGGTGGCTGCCCCTGTGCTGTAGAATTTGCTCCCAGAAGAGGCTCAGTTGGCTCCCGCTCTCCTGCTGTTTTGATGTTTATGTAAGACCTGGCTGTTCCGTCAGGCTTTTGGCGAGGGGTAGGGGTGGGGGTGGGGGTTTCCCCACGTTGTATTGTATTTTAAATTGTTTTTAAAATAATAATAATAATAATAATAATTATTATTGAATGTTGTTCGCTGCCCCAGGCTGCCCTGTGGCAGGAGGGGAAGGATATAAATAAATAAATAAATAAATAATGTGCAAGCCTGGGCTGGTGGTTGGATTGACACTACTAAATATGCGAACAGTCCCCTGCATGCAGTACAATAAGCACCATGATCCATCCCAATCAGAACAAACAAACAAACAAACAAAACAAAACTATACCTTCGTTCAAACAAAACCACAAACCGGATACTAGCAACAACCAGTGTACAAGTTCCTGTACATTCTATATGCCCCACTATCCCAATGAACCAGAACCCCTGTAGCATGGTGCCCAGAGAGCCCTGCCAATGACTCTCTGTTCCCATGATCCCCTTACATCCCATTGTAGCCTCCAAGCAGTGCAGGACAGCACAGTGTCTTGTCCAACCCTGTTGTTCCTCCCCCTCCAGATAAGAGAAATGCTGGCTCAGGACCTCAAGTAGCCTCTGGTTCTGTGATCTTAGAAAGTTCTCAAAAGCTTCTTGTCAGGAGATGTATTAGGCTCAGTCTCAAGTGCTGTTACTTGACCATTTCAAGATAGGAACAAGATGAAATATCTAAAAATTAGTCTAATTCTGTACTGGCAAGGTGAGGGGCTGGAAAATCTACTGATGTAGCTCTTTTCCATTGCTATTCTGTGTATTGCGTTGCTATGTTGTCGAAAATTTCCTTCCTGTTACTATAACCATGGTGGACTTTTATCATAATTTGTTTTCCCTGAAAATAGTAACTTGGTGATAATTGTTCATATTTATCAGAGGCTGTGAAGCACATTTTAGATTCAAATTCTCAAAGCAGTGGTGTTATTCTCAGGTTGGCTTCCTCACTGATTTTAAATGGGGAAATATAACTGAGCTATGGAGCCCCCTCTCATGAGCTCCAGCTGTGTTCTGTAAGCAAAGCCCCCTTCAAAGACACAATTTGGGGCCAAGTTTTTCAGTTCATTGTCAGGCAAAATTTTCATTGACATCAACAAGAGTTTGGCCTTTGTAACGACATAGCACTCAGGATTTGGACCCATGCTCTTCCTTGGGGGGTGGAGGGGGGGAGGAGGGGGTCCTACCAAAATGATGCCAAGACTTTGGAGACCAATGAGAGCACAGCAGAGCTGTGGAGTTGCAGCATGGTTTTGCAGTGTATTCAAAACCAGACTTCTTGGTGCAAAATTAAAAGATGGGTGAATTCAAAGATTGACTCCATTCTTTCTAGTGCTGAACAGGCACATACAGGTAGGCACTCAGACTTTTGTGAGCAGCAGGTATCTTGTCTTGTCTTGTCTTCTCAGAAGGCACGTTAAATCAGACATCTGGTAACGGCTTGTAAACAATAGGAACATTGACAAAGAGATATAATGTGCAAGCCTGTCCACAATGCAAACAATTTACTCGAGCTAGGGGAAAGTAAATGTTACTCATTTTCACATAAAACGTTTGGCCAAGGTCTTTTAAATGTATAGCTTTACAATTTTCATTAAAAAAAAAAAAAAAGAAGGCATAAAAATGAAAAATGGTTTCTGCAATGAATCTGCCACTGATATGAGTGTTCAATTAAATGGACCGTGGAAGAAAGGAGGAAAGATTTGCTACTGGGATGTTGCCAGTGATATCCTTTGACACTTCTATGGTCTCATGTGTTCTTGATCAAACAGCACAGGGCTCTGGAAAATCCCAAGAAGGCTGAAACCTGAGCAATCTGCATACGCTTGAGATGCAGTCAGAACAGCTTGATTTTCAGCGATTGGCACTAAATTACAGTACAAAATATGCAAACT
Source organism: Sphenodon punctatus (assembly GCA_003113815.1). Lineage (NCBI taxonomy): Eukaryota > Metazoa > Chordata > Lepidosauria > Sphenodontia > Sphenodontidae > Sphenodon > Sphenodon punctatus. The sequence continues at coordinate 3,576,230 of QEPC01006720.1, read as the reverse complement.
GAAGATATATAATTTCTGCTCTTTGTAGATACAGATCTAATCAACTACTATTTACGCAATGGGAAATTAGGTGTTTTTCTTGTAGGCGATAGAAAGAAAATTATGTTTTTATAAATGGCAATTTATAAACACATCAGTTTTGGAAATATCTTCCTACCACATTGGACTTAATTTTGCTTGCTTGTCTTTTGACATTTGACATACATAATTCTGTGAAACATATATGCAGAATGTAGCAGTTTATGATTAGCCAGAAGGGGCCAGAGCAATATGATATTGGTTTGAGTCTATTTCCTAGTGGATCTGTTTTTGTTGATGTTATGCATTGAAAGCTTTACATAAGAATATAAGAAGTTCCATACCGGGTCAGACCAATGGTCCATCTAGCCCCGCATCCGACAGTGGCCAATCACGGTGGATTGGGAGAAGCACCTAACAGGTCACAATGTGGGATCCATTCCCTGTTGTTTCCCCCCAGCTCCTGTCCTGTTCCCTGATCGTGTCTGGCTAATAGCTGCTAATGGACCTATCTTCCAGAAACTTGTCCAAACCTCTTTTAAACTCAGCTATAGTACTGGCCTTTATCACAGCCTCTGGCAGTAGATTCCACAACCCAATTATACGCTGAGTGAAAAAATATTTTCATTTATTTGTTTTAAACTTGCCACCCATGAGTTTCATGGAGTGTCTCCTAGTTCTAGTACTAGCTGAGAGGGTAAATAACTGCTCCTTGTTTATTAGTTCCACACCACTCATGACTTTATAGACCTCTATCATATTTCCTCTGTCGTCTCTTCTCCAAACTAAAGAGCCCCAGCCTACCAAGCCTCTGCTCATACAGGAGCCCTTCCATGCCCGTGATCATTTTCGTTGCCCTTCTCTCTACCTTTTCTAGTTCAGCTATGTCTTTTTTGAGATGGGGCGACCAGAACTGCACACAATATTCAAGGTGCAGTCGCACCATTGTTTTGTATAGAGGCATTATGACAGCCTCAGTTTTATTCTCTGTCCCTTTCTGAATAATTCCTAACATTCTGTTTGCTTTTTTGACTGTTTCTGTGCACTGCACTGTGGATTTCATGGTATTGT
>QEPC01006720.1:3560947-3573492 GCA_003113815.1 Sphenodon punctatus | reverse complement strand
CCCCCCCCCCCCCGCCCAAATGGATAGATGACTTAGAAGAGACCCTGACTGGTAAAACAAAACAATAGATGAAGGTAAGATCAAAGTCAGAGGACTTGCAAACACATAGCTAAGGAATGATATTTCTGTCCAAACCATGTGTCATGCAAAACAGAAATGGTATTAAGAGCAGGAAGGAAAAGTATGCTTTCACATTGCCAGAACTAGAACACAGCAAGCTGGGCAGAAATCTCCCTGTACGCAAGCCTGATGAGGGTGCAAGTAAGGACCTGGAGGAGCAGATCTGCAGCTGCTGTGGCCCAGCTGAGCTCAAACTTTCCTGACTGGCTCTTGGGCTGGACAATTGTGGTGCCTGGTGGTGGTGGCTGCCTCTGTGCTGGGCTACCTTAACAACTCAACTACTCTACACACCATTATCCTGGGTCAGAGTCTTCTGCCACTGGTTGGCTCCAACTGCACTAGTTCAGAGATATGTCAATGAAGATCAGGAGTGATCAGGAGTGGAGACAGGTCAGGCAGATTCAAGACCATAGACAGAGGTCAAGGAATCTAAGCCAGGGCAAACCATGATGTAGAAGCACTAAAAAGGCCAAGAGGAAGAACTGGTTGACAACACAGAAAGGCAAGCCAAAGGACCCATTAAGCAGCACTGAGAAAAAGCCCAGATGACCAGAGTCAGGAACTCCGACCATGAAATCTGGGACAAGGCGCAGAGTACACATTGGTTAAAATAGTGAAGGGCGGGCAGACAGCAGGCTGGAGGTAAGGCTCAGGAACAGGCAAGGCAGTACCAGAGGGTGAGCAAGCAAACAATGAACAAGGCTGACACTGAGACTAACAGGAACCCTTGGAAATTATTTTATTCAGCTTCCTGTTGGGAGTTTTTATACTGGAGGTCAGTCAGCTAGGTGAGGAAACCCTCTGTTGAGGTCAGGAGTCAGGGAATTGCAGTAGTACTATGAGGCAGGTCACTGATTGGAATCCCAAGAACACTGAAAGCCTGTGATTCCCGATTAAAGCTGCAGTGAGTAGCACTGCAGGTAATACCTGCATTTTTGGGCACCCCCAGTGGGCACTTGATAGGGTATTTGGCCTCCCATCAGGTGCCTGGTGCCCAAAAATGTGGGTATTACTGGAGCGTCCTGAGATGCCCTGGAACACCGATCCTGGCACCCGTGGCTCCCCAGTCTGACTTGCCTCACTGCTGGACTGATGCTCCTCCGGTCCTGGTTGCTACTTCCTGCTCCTCCCCAGTTTGTGTGCTGCTCAGCTGAGCTGGAGACTTCCCTGCTTGGCTTTTTCTGAGTGAGTGGAGGGGGAGCGAGGAGGAGACCTCTTCCCACCTGCATACACCCCCATAATGGGTCCCTCATTCCCAGGTGGGCCCATATCAGGGATGAACAATGGTCTTGCACGCAGCCCCATTTTGGGTCTCCCTAAGAATAGGGGGACCCATCAGGAAGGTGGACGCAAGTGGGAAGAGGCCTCCTTCCTCTCCCCTCACCCACTCAGAAAAAGCCACGCTGGGAAGACCCCAGCTCAGCTGAGCAGTGTTCAGACTGGGGAGGAGCAGGTAGCAATGAGCAGCAACTGGACCAGAGACGCAGCAGCAGGGGCGTAGCTATCATAGGGACAGACGGGACATGTGTCCCGGGGCCCATCATGGTTGGGGGCCCACAGTCCGTCCCCCCTATGATAGCTATTAAGCTGTTAATTTTTTTAAATTTTTTTTGTGGATCATGGGCCCCCCCCCGGCCCCGCCAGCCCACCCCGCCGGTGGCCCCCAATCCCGATTATCCCTCTTCGCCGCCGCTTCAAGCCTTAGCCCCACCTCCCTGACGCGTGAGCCGTGCGCATGCGCTGGAAGCCATTGTGCATGCGCCAGTGTCCAGCGAGAGCGGCACACAACCACGAGGCAGGCAGGCGGCGACTGGCCGAGGCACATTGTTTGCAGTGCGGTGGCGGCGGACCCAGGCTCGGACTGGACAGAGTGTGGTGCGGGGGTAAGAAAGGGTTGGGGGTGGGGGTGTTGAACTTTGGGGTCTGGGCGGGCCTGGCGGGGGGGGGACTTTCAGAATCCTATCCGAGACAGAACTAGTTCCTGGGCGGCGCGGGCGCTCTGGGGTGCACGTGTACTGACTAACGGGGGGGAGGACTCAATGCCGCCGGGCGCCAGCGCCCGCCGGGACTGGGGGCCCCGGCCCGGGCGGTCGCCGGGGGGAGAGAGAAAGATGGGTGTTTGCAGAGCTGCTGCTGAGGTGAGCTGCCCTGGAGTCAGCTCACTCAGAGAGAGCGTATGAGAGACTCACTCAAGTGAGTCACTGTAGTGTGGGTTCGCTGGGAAGAGAGCTGCCCTGACCCCCCATCTCGTGGCGCGGCGGAGACCCGCTCCCCAAATCAACAAGACACAGGCCGGCACCCGGTGGCGGCGGCAGCAGCAGCAGCAGCAGCAGCAGCATTGCGCCGGGCAGCCCGGTTTCAATCACCGGTTGGTGTGCTGGGCTCCGCGGAGCACATTGCAGCGTGGACCTGCTGACTGCCGGGCGGGGGGATGATGGGGCTGCTCTGCTTGTCACCTTCCGGGGCTGGGCACAGGACAGGTGGCCCCCGGCATGGGGAGCGTGATGCGGAGCCCGGCCGGCTTGGGGGTGGGGAGGGAGAGACGCTGTCATCCATCCCTGGTGTGCCAGGGAGATGGAAAGGAAGAGAGCCGGGGCAGGGAGGGACACTAAGAGATCCTCCATCCCCACTGGGGAAAGATCCCAACCGTCCCATATTGCTCCCCTCCTCCCTTCACTACTGCCTCCGAGGTGCTTGGAGGGGAGCCCCAGCCACGCACATAGCGAGGCTGTTGGGCCAGAGGGCTGGCTCTCCCTCCCAGCGGACACTGACAATCTCCTCAGCAACGAGTTTGTTCAGCAGCCTCTTGTCTTGCTGGAGCAGCCACTCCCCTGCTCTCCTCTCCCTCTGTGTCCTTGCTACACCTTGCCAGAGGAAGCTTGCTCGCCCCTGGGATAGCCCCAACCCAACACTTCTGGGGTGAGGCTCCTCCATCTGCCTGCACATGCCCTGGGGAGCCCCCACCCCCTGGTTCTGAGGGGTTTCAGGAAAATCTTCCTCAAAAAGCATCCTTGCCAAAGACAAGCAGGCAAACAGATTTTTACAGCCTGCCTTATAACTAAGAATAAAGGTTGACAGTAGTGTTTCGCTTTAAGTGTATAATCACCTTCATAGGTTTGCAGTGCTGTTCTTGCTATTCCCTTCCATGATTGGCCATTTTCACTCCAACCTTCCTATTTGCTGAGTTAAATATTAGCGATGGCTCCAAGTGGACAAGAACTGGAATTGTGTCCATCCCCTCCTCGCGATTTTTGGTTGTTGTGATGTTTCTCTCTAGGCTAATCCTTTCCACATTTTGAGATCAGGTCAGGTGCACATTGCTCTTGCTGGAATGCTGGCCCTGCTTTTAACAATCTTCCTGAGGATTTTGATGGTTTTAGTAATTTAAAACATGAGGATTTAAAATTGGTTTAACTTTTCTGAAATTATGTATCACTCATAATTCCACATCTTTACAGACTTTAGTAAATCATGTATTTCTAGACAAAGTGCCAGCCTCACTAGTACCACATTTTTTTTTGCCCCATAACAGTGGGGAATAACAGGTCATTTTGCCCAGAGGGGAGTAAACTGCATATTTGCTAGTGTTTGTGAAAATGTACCCTAAATGTCTCCTCTTCCTTTTGCATTACAAACATGCAGGGCTAATGATTTTTTGCAGTTAGGGTCTATTATATCTCTACTAGGATGGTGGAATTTAAGAGGGTTTGTGAAAAAGTCATTGGGATTCAGTGGGATCCATGGCTCAGATCTGGATTTTGGCACTACTGTAGTACTAGGATGTCCAGGATTTCTGATTTCTTCTGCCCAGTCAGTATGAGTGTACATATGTGACTTGTAGCTGGACAGTAGGTTCACTTTTCCCTTCCCAAGCTCCCACCTCTGTGAGTGCAGGGGTTTCTATTATACGGGAAGGAGGGTTTGTGGTAGAAAGCATGTAAAACGTCTGAACAGTAAGAGATGTTCAGTCTTTGCTATTGCTATCTTTTCTTTCACTGCTACTTAGAAGAGAATGTTGTTGGGTGTGCCTTTTCATCAGAGTTTACTTTTTTCCTCACAACATTGATAGCAAGGTGTTCAAGGATAAAATAACTCCAAGTGGTAGTGCATGGAGAGTAACAATGGCACGGGAGAGAGTGTGCATGATTGCTGCTGCTGCTACTGCAGCCGTGCACTTGTGCTTCACACATGTGTGCCAGAGCACCACAACAGGGGCCCAACTCCATTTCTTGTCCCTGGGCCCACTCCAACCTAGCTACGCCCCTGCGCAGCAGTCTGGTGGTGAGGTGAGTCAGCCTGGGGAGTCGGGTAGCCCATCAGGTCATGTTTGGGAACCAATTGGTGCCTGAATGCCACCGGGACGAGTTGGACACGCCAGATGCCTGACTTGCTGGTACCCGGTTGCAGCTCTATTCCTGATACATGCCACTTGATGCACTTTACTGGGGCTAGGGGTGGGAACTTCTGCTCATGGATTTTGCAGCACAGATTCCTCACCACCTCCCTCAATTCTGTGAAATCTGTATAGGCCCCAAAAGATGCAACCTTGATCAAGCTTGTTGGAGTAACCAATAGTCAGTTTTTAAACAATGAAATGGCTTAGATTTCCTCCAGTGTGAAACATACAAAACTGTTTATTACAGAGTGGCGAGAAGTGCTCTATTGTTAAGGCGAAGAGCATTTTGCTTTAAAACCTCCAAATTTCTATTGCTTATAAAATTGTGAGGATGACTGGTATTACTCTGTGATTTGGCCTGGAGAGTCCCTTGGGTAAGGGTTTGAATCTGTGCAGTTTTGAAGCCAATCGGTTGGGAAACATAAATGTTATTGCAGTTTGAAAAGTTGTGCAAAAGGGCTTTTCTCTGCAGTTGGTAACTTTGTTTTGAACAGGGTTTCAGTGTGGTTCTATTGTAATATATGGAATGGATTTAGAAAATGCAATTGTGTCCTGTGCCCACTTTTCTGTTTGATTTGTTAATATGTTCTTTAGCTTTTTATTTGGAAGGTGTTGAAATCCCCATGTTATCGTACAGTTAGAACGCTGCACCCTCCTTGTTTCACTGTGTAGGTAGAATGTCATGATGTCAGCCTCCCCTGCCAAGCTTACATATTACAGGAGGGGGCCAGAGAGGGGGGAGCTTCAATTGTACTCTGAAGGAGGAGGTTTAAACTCCATCCGGGACCCACTTCCCTGGGTTTTCTCCATTCTCTGCATGGTTCCCATGCTCTGCAGCCAGCCAACAGCACAGTTGGGTGAACTTAACAACCCGAATGGGACAAGCTGAGGCCGCTTTTAGACGATCACGCTGTGCGCTCACGGAGGGTTTCAAAGACCCTGCGAGGAGAGGTTACACGTGATGCTGCTGGCAATCGCGCACCTGGTACGGCGCCGCGCATTCTTTTCAAGCCGTAAATAACCTACCTCAATCAGGCTCTTGGTCAGTTCGCGGCTTGAAAAGAATGCACGACGCGTATCAGGCGCGCGATTGCTGGCAGCGTCACGTGTAATCTCTCCTCGCGGGGGTTTTGAAACCCCGCGCATGCGCACAGCGTGATCGTCTAAAAGCGGCCTGAGAGTTCCCTCACCCAGGATCTGGACTTCCTGCTTTCACTCCTTGGGATCCTAATGATGGTGAAACCCAGAGCAGGGATTCCTTGAGGATGTTGAAGGGAGGTTTAGTAGAGTAGCAAGTGCTTCAGGGTGATGGTATGGGGGAGGGGGGCATGGAGGACACTTACACCAGCATCAGAGTCACTTACTCTGGGCTTTGCAAGTAGGGCCAGATTCAACTAATTCGATTTGTCTGGGTGCTGAACATTTACAAACAATCACGGTTTGGATTCTTTAGCTTTTCATTATCTGCAAAGTAGGGAAAACCCCAGTGAAAAAGGGGAAAGGCAGGGAACTCAATTGAAACATTCCCCCCCCCCCCCAGCTGCCAGAAAATTTAGAAGTCCAGCAGGTCTCCCCTGACCGAGCACTAGAGCAGGGAACCCTGTTTAAAAGGGGAGGCTGGGGCACACAGTAGGGGACCAGGAGCTGGCTTGCAGGGAGGAAGAAGGATTAACAGAACACAGATGGCTGCAAGCAATCCTCCCCTGCCCCCCCATACACAAAGAAACACACAAAAGGGAGACAGGGAGCCCTGGAAATGTCTCACACTTGAACACAGAGGGGGAAGTCTAGCACCACTGGCAGACACACACAGCAGGAGAGGGTGGAAAGAGAGCCCAGCAGACTCTCCCACACCTCTCTCCAGGGCTGGGAAGCCAGTCTGGGTGGAGAGCAGCCTGGCCGGATCCAGTTTTTATGAACTGTGATGATGTCTGAGCTTTGGAAGCTGCATATTGCAATGCCTTTTGCTGCTGACCTGATGAAGATGCGATGTTGATCACTCCAAATGTGTACCTTGTATTAATTAAACTGAAGAGCTGTGGAGAAAAGTAGGGCTTAACTAGGGGTTTTTAAAAGAAGTGACACTACAAAGTGCTTCCAGATATGTTTCTTTGTCAATATCTTTGTCTTGTTTGTCAATTTCACACATCAGAGTGAATGCCAGGTCCCCTCCTATCCTGTCAGTGGTTTTGTTCCCAGAGAGCGAGGGGCCATGAGTGAAGAACAAGAGGGACCCAGCATGGATACATTGTGTCTTTGTCACCCGAGGTGTTTGTGACTGATCCATACTTGATCCATCCATCCAAACTCAGCTTCATAGAGCGGTAGCAAAGAAAATATACTGCACATGGCACTAACAAAAAGCAAGGCAATTCCATAAACAAAAAACCTACCAGTTTAAGACAGCACTCAAGGCTCGCACAAAATCAACTATGCCAAAAAATGTATGGAAATTGTTAAGACTTCTGCCTTAACTTGCCACCGCAGGTAAGCGTTAAAGATGTTAATCTTTAAGTTAACCTAGTTAGATTGACTCTCCTGGAGTACATTGGTAATAGTTTGTGCAATAATACTAATGCATACTGTCTCATACATGCCTTCCCCTTCACAGGATCTTCAATGTCCCATTACTTTGAACAGTAGTAAATGCCTGTAGGACCAAACCTTATATCAGAATACACATCACCCATTCTGCATCCATCACTCCTCATATATTCCCTCTCCCAACATGCATAGAGCCCGTAGCCTGAGAAATGCTGGTTCTCTACCACTATTGCAGAGAAATGCTGCTTTGCACCCCACCAGAGAAATGCTGGTCCATACCACAAGGGGAGATCATGGTGCACAATTGTTATCTCTCTGCCTTGTCATCAAATACACACTACCTGATGCACATTGGTAATGACAATAAGGCCACTTTAAAACAAGGTGCTTAGAAGCACCTTCTGAGCCCCGCGTTCAGAGAAAAGCTGTGCGGGGGGTGTTTACACACTCCCTGAGCTACCAGAAGTGACGTGCTGCCTGTTCTTGGCAGCAGTGGCTAGAAATGCGGGGCTTTGAAGAAACGCATTCTGAAAGCCTCACTTTGCAGGCTTTCATAACGTGCCTCTTCAAAGCCCCGGCCCCAGCATCTCCAGCCGCTGCCACTGCCGCCGAGAACGGGCAGCACGTCACTTCCGATAGCGTGGGGAGCATGTAAACACTCCCCGCGCAGCTTTCCTCTGAACGCGGGGCTCAGGAGGTGCTTTTAATCATTCTGCCCCCATAAGAAAAGTGTTGCATAGTGCCCCATGTATGCCTCCATCCCTCATGGATCTGCTGGTTTAGCTTCCAGTTGCCAAAATGTATGTGTTTGCTCAATATGTGAAACTATGCAACATTTTAACTGCTTACATGGGGGGCAATTTATGGCAGGAGCCTTAAATAATAATTTCCATACATTTTGGGGCATAGTTGATTTTGTGCAAGCCTTAACTGAGTTTTTTTGTTTATGGAATATACAACTATAGTTATGGTGGGTTTTTTGCTAGTGTTTTGTTTTTTTTAAAAACAGATTTAGAAGAGGGTTTTTTTAGCAGTTGGCCTACTAGTACAACAAAAGTAAAGCCAAGTCAGAAGAAAAATTCTCTATGATATGGTCTTTTGGTTGAGCTCTAATTTTCCTGATCCTCTACAACTACAACAAATCATAGATATATTATTGTATATACCATAGTACTGAATTGTACAAAATACTTCTGTGTAGTCAAGTCAATGCTATCTGCACTTCTAATATATTTGGGCACCCGACTGTGTGGTTTGCTTAATGCCTTGGCATTTTGGATGATAAAGGTTGATATATAATTTTAAACTGTTACTGACCTTTGCTGAGGTTAGCAACAGATGCTGAGATTTGAGAATTAAGGCCACGTCCTTATTATGAGAGACCCCAATGCTGAGCCTCTATCCTTTTGTGTTCTCTTTGAAGAACTGGACCCCTAACTGTAATCTGAAATTATGTCCAAGTGAGAATAATATTTAGGCAGCCACTTAATTTGTTTAGGTTTGGGGGACAAATCATTTATGGTGAAATCCATTGCTATACAAAAATCTTCACAAGGGCTGTGTCACCCAATTTCCACTTATGTTAATCCTTTGCAATAAAGCTAGTTGATAAACCTACCATTGGAAAATGGGGGTTGTGTTATGGACACACTCAGAGTTTGAAAGACCACAATTTAAAGCTGCTTGAACTTTAATAGAAATCTTTCTCTTGACTTCAGAAGACATTTAGATCAGACCCACCAGGCAGCTCAGTGGGCCCATTGAAATGGCTTGAATAAAATAAGAGCTAACCGTAACTCTTCTGCAGACATTTGAGCTGAGCTATTACCTCTTTCTGAAAGCTGGAAAGCTTTAATTAATTGGTTGATTTTCACATTCTTTGTTGTTTCTATTTCCAGGCAGGACCAAAAGTGTAAAAGAGGCTGCTCTTGTGGTATTTTTCTGGCCTGCCTAAAACCAAGAGGTATTCGTAATCTCATGGGAAAGTCTGATCTTGAAAGAATTCCAGTTGATCTTGAGAGCCAGGAGGCCCAGATCAGTTTGGATAAACTTTAGATATTTTTCCAAATTAAAGGTACAAACCTTTTCATATTTCACCATTAAAAACACATGCCTGCAGGATTTTTATGTATTATCTGCAAATGTTCAGGGCAGAAAGCAGTCACCACTGCCAGACAAATTGGTGGACTGGAATGATAATTAATTACTAAAAATAATAAGGATATATATAAAAAATAACTGATATGCACTAAAGAAAATATGTTACAAAAGCTACTCCGCTACAAGCAAGCTTCAGTCTTATTAGGTAGTGACAATGGTATGGCATGGAAAAAATGAACTTGTCGACATGGCAATATATAATGAGCACCACGTGAACACAATATGCTGCAACAAATGCTCAGATAAATCAATAAGCTATGAATGGTTCTAAAGATTTATTGACTTGATTACTACACAGAACAGTGTGTTTGTGCTAAAACAATCCCGTGAAAATAAAAAATGTGATGCGCTGATGTAGCTCTTGGACAGAAGAACAGATCCTTTGAAACAGGTTTCATGTGAATCAACCATCTGCTATGCAAATCTTCTAGACAGGATGACATTATCTATTGAGAGTGATGAAGGTGATTCAGTCTACACAGAGTGATCCCTACAGAGTTCATTTTGACCTTACAACTAGAGCTGAAAAAGGGTACCTGCAAAAACAGGTAACCCGTCGAATTTCCGGTACCCAACTGTGACCTGATTCGGGTACCCGATGTCTTGGAATGTTGACTTCTGGTCGCAACGGGTCGACTTCTGGTCCTGTTTTTTGTACTGTTTTCTCAATATACTGACTCGACACCTATTTATTGGTTTTCCATCAACAGTCAAGGCTTTTTGGTGAACTTCTGGTCCCAATCTGTTTACTTCCTCCATCCAGTTTATCAATTTAAGACATTTATTGGTTTTCCATCCCGGAAAATCAACTTTCTGGTCCCAGAAAATGACTTACAGTAACTTTAAAAAACTCGACGGTGCCTATTTTTCAGTTTTCTGACCTGATATTGATTGGTATGCTTATATATGGATTGCGAATCAGCGTATTGAAAAATCAGTACTGGAAGTTACCAGTTTTTGGGGTATCTGGGTACCTGATCTGTACCTTGGTAACCCATCGGGTTTAAAGGAATTATTAGTGGCTCTAGCTGCTTCAATATTTGCATGTTTAGCTACAGATATTTCAGTAGGTCCTAATTTTCTAAAACATTGTGTACCTGCTCAGTGGCAATCAGGCCCCTTTAAAATGTCTGAATCTTGGTACCTCAAACCACTAGCCATAGATGAAATCAAGGGAGTGTTTAATGCATCTGGCACATTAAGCAAAGCTGAAATCTGTTGCTCAGCATACCAGTTCCATTAGTAATAATGATATAGCCTTTGTCCTCCATAGATCTGTTGTTTATATGTATCATTACTACCATATTACAGACAGAAAAATTGACAGGTGAAATTATTTGCCTATGGTCACTCAGCAAGTTATTGTCAATACCTACGGGTGAGGCCACACAAGTGGTGCTGACCAGATCCTCACACGGCCTCGTGCTGAGCAATTGCTGCTGCCACACTGCGGGGCCAGTATGGGGAGCCAGCCAGATGGTTGCAGGAAAGCTGGGCAGGCCAGCCCCTGTAGAAGCCACCACCGGGCCAGTGCACAGCACAGCCACACAAGTGCACACCATCACTGAGTTAGACCTAACTCCCACCCTCAGCTGTGATGTGGCCACACACGAAGGGTGCCAGCTACTCACAGCCGCACCACAGGGCTCACTGCATGGAGGGCAGAAGTGGGCTTGGCCACACAAGTCGCCCCACCCTGGGCAGCCTTGCCCCATGTGGGGTAAGGCTGCTCTGCTCTGCATCCTCTGAGTTTTCCTGAGGACGCATCCTGTATCAGGGAGCTGTTTGCCCCACCCCACTGCAGGGGGAGCATCTGGCAGCCGCTAGCCGCATGCAGTGTGGTATTGCATGGCCTGGCTGCCCAGGCAGGGCTAAGGCTACCCAAGGAGCCTCACCTGCCTGTCTTGTGTGGCTGCACCCTGTGTCTCTGGCCACTAGTTCTGAGGACCATGTTATGCAGCAGTGAAGCAATGCAACATAAATAAACGTAACTTTAAGGCAAAAATCAGACTTTTCACAGTAAAGTTGACCTCAAGACAGCCTTTGAATTTAATCCTACTCCATTTTTATTATTGCCAATGAATAGAAACTAGCAACATCTAAAAGACTTAAACTACATCTCTCTCTGAGCTGGAATAAACAGAATTTTAATGACCTATGAAGTTTTATGAGGGACTGAACTTTAGTCAGCAGTATTTTAACAGGATTTTTAAAAACATCAAAAGGAAAAAAACAAAACCTAATATAATTTCACTTCAGTGGCTTAGAGTTAGTAAAGTTAAGAAGCACTTTCACACTCTCTTTCCTTAGATGTAGTGGAACTTATTTCTGAGAGTATAGGCTGATGGTCAATGCAATATCGTGTGTGAAAACTGTCGCACAATACCAGCCTTTTAAAAGCAAAATTAAGTATGATTCAAAAGTCAGAAATTGGAAAGTTAGAAGGAAACTTTTCAATCATAGGGAGGGCATAGAGGACCAATATTGGAACAACTGGAGGAGAGAAACTCAAGGCAGAGGTTGCAGATTAAATTTGTAATATATTTGGAAGGGAATGTGCAGAGGGTGAGACAGATGGAAAATAAAACATATGTATACTGTGGAGGAAATGAGGGGTAGGCATGTAAGAGAAAAAGGTTAGGAGAAGAGAAAGGGAGGGACAACAGGAGATGGAGATGAAAAGTTTGTATGGGTTGAGATCAGGGTGGCAGATGGAGTAGTTAAAGGAGAAGAGCAGTTACAAAACCTTAGTGCCACTTGTTTAGTGTGGTTTTTGTGTTTGGACTCAACTATGGGCAGGAACCTGATTCTCCCGTGGAATTTAAACAAAAAAAAATCTGCAGGAGTCTTGTGGCCCAATCCTGTGCCTCACTGTGCCGGGCTGCGTTGGGTGGATAGGCTGCCAGGGCTTGCCCCCCACCCCCCAACTGTTTCCAGCCTCATAGATGCAGGGCTGGCCTCTGCCCTCCACCCCCCACCAGGCTCCACCACCAAGAAGGGGCTTTGGCCCCCCACAGGACCCGAGCTGCCCGGCCCAGGTGACACCCGCCCTCTCCGCCTGTTGGAGGAGGGGAGTGGGGCAGGCACTCGGCTTGCCGACGGACTTCCGGCCCGGCGGGGCCAAAAGCCACCTGCTGCCCAGCCGTGCCGCAGGCAGCGTGTCAGGGTCTGGACGGGCAAGGGCGGGGGTGGTTGTGTTTTTTATGTTTTTATAATTTGAAGTGGGACAGAGGTGTAAGGGGGGGATGGAAAATTTGTTTGGGGGGAGGGGCAAGGGGACTGGGTTAGGGGGGCAAGGATGGACCCTCTCGGTGAGAGGGAGGGG
>QEPC01006720.1:3527862-3558539 GCA_003113815.1 Sphenodon punctatus | reverse complement strand
GGGGGGCCACGATGGAGCGGGCATTCTCGGTGGTAGGGCCGCGGCTGTGGAACTCCCTTCCGGAGGAAGCTCGCCTGGCCCCAAGCCTTTTAACATTTCGGCGGAACTGTAAGACCTGGCTGTTTGCCCAGGCCTTTGGGAGGGAGGGGGGGGGGTAGTTTTTAATCCCCCGCCCGTTTATTTATTTATTACTGTCCTTTTACCCTGTTTTATTGAGATATTTTATATTTATATTTTAAATTGTTCTTAATTGTTTTTGACTGTTGTTAGCCGCCCCGAGCTGCGTTGCAGGATGGGGCGGGATATAAATTTACAAAATAAAATAAATAAATAAAATAAAATATTTTACACCGGCCTTGAGGTGGGTGCTCCGCTATTGGGGGAGATATCAACGGTGCCCTTGTCCTAGTCGGATCATTATCTCCTACAGACCTCTCTCTCAGCGCATGTCTGCCCCCGGAAGGGTGTGGAGCCAATTCAGATGGTTCACCCCTGGAGGCTAATGGAACCAGAATGGTTCCGGTTGGCCCTCGGGGAGTTACCCTCTGACCTCAATGACCATCTCATCGATGACCTCGTCGCACTATGGAACACTCTGCTGACTGAGGCCATTGGCTGGACGGCTCCTAGACATCCACTGCCCAGGCGACAGCATTGCAGGCCTCTGTGGTTTTCGGAGGAGCTGCGAGTGCTGAAGTGAGAAGGGTGGTGGTTGGAGCGATGGTGGCGTCGTTATCGTACTGAAGCCAACAGATTGCGGCATAGAGCCAGTTTACGAGCATATTCCGAGACTATGAGGGCAGCGAAAAAAGCTTTTTCGCTGTTCTTATAGCATCCACAAAATCGCGCCCAGCGGAGCTATTCCGGGTGGTGCAGGGGGCTGGTCAGTCCGGCCTCCCTCCACCCTGGAGTGGAGTCATCTACAGCATGCTGTAAGGAGGGAATAGAGTCAGGAGTCCTGAGGATTTGAATAGGTCTACAAGACTGGTGACTATATGACCTAATGTGGAAATGCAATTTAGTCGCATTTACTTGGGTGTTTAATAGGGGTGGGAATATCGGTATCGGATAAATCCGAAACACCCGATAATCAGGTGTATCGGATTAATCCGATATTTATCGGTATCGGCATACCAGATTTTTAACATTGGCCACTTTACCGGGTTTTTTTACATTGCGGCCATTGAAGTCAATGTCCGCAATGTAAAAAACACAGTAAAGTGGCCAATGTTAAAAATCCGGTATGCCGGTACCGGTAAGTCTGATACCGGGGAGATCCGATACTGGTAAATCCGGAATCCGGTATTTTCCCCGGTGTCCCATCCCTAGTGTTTAAGTATGTAATTAGGCATTCATCTTTGAAAAACTTGACTTCCTTAAATATATCATTCCAATGAGTTCTAGTAATTGTCCCATTTTGATTTTAATGGTACTTGCATACTGTAGCGATAGGTACCTTGGAAGTGCCTAAAGCAGGTAAATCCACATTGTAGTAAGGACAAAATTTGAGCTGTTTCATTGCAGTTTTTGCCTGAAGGTATGGCAGATGGTTGTCAGTGGCAAGTGGATAAGGAAACGAGAGATGTGCTCCATGACAATGAGGACATCTCTAACTACCTCTCAGGCATCTATGCACCTCAAAATTAAGGGAGCACATCAACACTGTAGAGATTCAGAATGAACTGGGTGTCATTACTGTGCAATAAAAAAATGAGGGTAAATAGATCAACAGCCATCAGCATACTCAGAATTCTGGAAAAATTAGAATCTGGGAAGTATAGAAATAAAGAACGGAGAGATACTGTTTTATTTTTCATTAGAACAAGTTCCTGTTGAGGCTTTCAAATCAGGTATCTCTGCCTATATGCTTCCTCGTATATGAACAGGCTTTGTGCTGTGGATAGTCTTGGTACAGCCCTAGCTCCTGACATTTGAACAATCCTTTGGTTTGCTTCTCCTGTGTCTGCTACTTATACTGATAAAACTGTGGTGGTGGCACACCCTGATATGATCCACTGTTCTTTTGAAGCTGGAGAAAGCCAGTACCAATTTCTTCTCTAGATGGCATGAATATTCCAGAGTTAGATACTAGAGTCCTTTGTTCCTCTAATATTAATTATCCTAAAAGCTCTTGATCCAGCTCATCTGGACTGAGTCTCTGGAAGGAATTCTGCTATGTGATTTGCTCACAAGCATGGCAGAATAAAGTCAGTCTCAGTCTTAAGCTCTAGGTACCCATGTAACATTATCAGAGACTCATTTTTATATCCTAGCACTCACAACACCACTTCATTCCTAGGCCTTACTCCCCCATGTGCTGTGGTGGAGGAAGAAGGGTCACTTCCAGAGGAGCAGATGTCTCTCAGTGCCTCATTTGCTGGTACCTTCTCTGCATCACTTCCCTGCTCAGTCAAAGCTTCCCAAGACTTTGTCATTGGCCCTCTTGGCCCTTTACACTCTATCACTGGGCAAGCTTATTAAATCTTGCAGCTTCCAGTAAGTATCGCCTTTATGCTGATGACACTTAGCTCTGTCTCTCCACATCCATTCTCTCCCCTTCCATACAATCTAACATCATCATCTCTCGGACATCTCTGTTTGGATGTCTCGCTGTCAGGTCAAGCTTAATATGTCCAAGGCTGAAATCCTCATCTTCGCCCAAAATGTTCTTCTCTCTCTTCCCTCTCAATTTCTATTAATAGTGTCACCATCTAGCCTGTCACTCAGGCATGTATCCCGGGATTCATCTAAGACTCCTCTCTCCTCATTGCACCTTAGATCCAGTTGGTTTTTAGGTTCTGTCATTTCTATTTGCACGACATCCATAAAACCCGAATTTTCCTTACTGCTAAAACACTAGTCCATGCTCTAGTCATCTCTCACCATGACAACTGCAACCTCCTTCTTACTGGCCTCTTCCACTCTCACCTTGCCTCTACTACTACTACTGCTTATCACTCTCACCTTGCCTCTACTACTACTACTACTGCTTATCACTCTCACCTTGCCTCTACTACTTTTACTGCTACTACTACTACTACTTATCATTTGTATAGCACTGGTAGGCGTGCACAGCACTTTACAGTCACACATTTTTGGAAACAGGTGCCTGCCCAGTGGGCTTACAATCTAAGATGGACAAGGAGAATATACCAGGAAAGACACATATTCCCATTTTACAGATGGGGCCCTGAGGCTGTGAGTTTGTGACTTGCCCAACACCTCCCAGTGAATTCATTGGCTGGGGTGAGATTCAAATGCTAGTTTCCCAGGTTCAAGTCAAACACCTTATCCACTACACCACACTGACTCACTGGCTTCTTTGACATCTGTTCAATACTCCTCTGCCAAGGTCATCCTCCTCACTCATCTCTTTGATCATGTTCAGCCCCTCCTTCCTCCCCACCCCCACTGGCTCCCTTTCACTTCAGCACAAGCTCTTTGTCTTTACCTTCAAGGCCTTGGTCCCGTCTGCCTTTCTGCACTTGTTTCCTGCTATGCCTCCAGGAGCTTCTTTCTTCCTCTACCACCACTCTCTCACCTACCTCACAGTCAGGGAGTGAGGGGGCTCAGTTGAGCCCAGTCCCTGGACTCTGTGGCAAGCAACTTGAGCACCGCAAGGAAATTTTCAGAGGGAGGGAGCGGGCTAGGACACCAGCCATGCCAACTCTGAAATCTTCCTAACAGCACTCAGGCCACTGGCAAAGGGCCCTGCTAAGAAGGATGTTTTCAAAGTGGACGAGTGTGGAGTGCTTGCCCCACCCACTCTGAAAACTTCCTTTCTAGTGGGACTTTTGCCACTCCAGCGGTGGAGGGAGCACTGGGAACTGGGGCAGCACTGCTTTCATTGGTAAACCCCACCCTGCACCCCGAGGGCCCCCCATAATTGGGACATGAGCCCAGGCCCACCAGAGTCTTGCTATACCACTGCTCAGAGTCCCCCGCTTTCTGAAATGTCTTTGACCCTTCTCCCATGCAGCTCCCTAAGCCTGGAACTCCCTCCCTGAATGCATTTGTCCTGCTCCCTCCCAACCTTGGTGGAGGGGGTAATGTATAGTAGGGGGATTGTTAATTTGTTTATGTTGCAGTTGGTTAGAATATTTCCCCTCAGTGAGAGGGAGGAGGAGATAGAAATAGGTGGCCTCACCTGGTGGCAGCAGGTGAGGAGGGAAGGAGATACTCATTCTGGACCCGGGGTGTCGGGTGCCAGAGGGAGGAGTTGTGAAGATAATAATATGTAATATGAAATTGTGGATGTGGGGATTTCTTTTTTGGTGTGTACTTAAGATGACAGTATTATGTATATGTATATGTATATTGATGTCCTCTGTGTAGGACTTGTTAGATTTTGGATAGCATGGTCTTCTGTGTAGGATCCATGTTTAGAGTGCATCGATTTGTGAGCCGCCTCGAGCTGACTTTTCAGGAGAGAGCGGGATATAAGAATCAAATCAAATCAAACCTTCAAATGCCTCCTAAAAACATGCCCCTTTGTCAGGTTTTCCTCCCTCTACACCCCCACCCCCCAGACTGCTGACTGATGCGCCTTTTGGTGTTCTGACATTAAGGCTTTTTTTCTTCGCTGTAACTAAGCTAAGCAAATCTATCTGCAACTTCTCTACTTTGTGAATGTCTCCTGTCTCTCCTTATGTTCCAGACTGTAAGCCCCTCAGGGCAGGTCCCCATGTCTAATTAATGATTTACAGTGCCATGTGTATTGCTGGTCCTATACGAATAATACATAATAATGAATTATTTATTTGCGGGCAGTAGCTTTCTCCATGACCCTTAAAAGAAACATATACATACCACTACTTTTTATTTGGCCCCTTTCTGATCCCTGGATGTGTCCCACAATTCAGCCCCTACCCTCAAGCACTGAAGAGCCATACTGTGGTGAAGTCAAGATGATTGTGCGTGTTGAAGGATAGGGATTAGATCTGGAATCAGGATCTGGGATCCAGACCCTTCCTGTCTTTCCCCCACCTGAATGCACCCACTAAGCCCGTTCCCAGTGAGCCCCATTCACTTCTAGCCAGCCCGTGGGTTTGTAATCATTTTTAAAGTGGCCTGCAGTGGAATAAGGTTACTCATCCTTGTTTTTAGGGTGGCCAGATATGCAAATTTGAGGGCACTTATGAGAAATACAGGTTGCAGGGCTCCATTGGCCCCAATGCAGCCCTGCAACCTGTATTTCTCATAAGTGCCCTCAAATTTGCATATCTGGCTGATCTACTTGCTTTAGAAACTTTATAATCAAGGACTTGGAACATACTTTTAAATTCTTCTAATTCTGAGGTTCTAATGTAATCCCACAACTTCAGGAGCTGGGCCCAGTGCTTCTAATGCATATGGCAATAATATAGCTCTTTCACCATTACCTAAAAAAGTGCTTTGTCTGGGTTTGTTGTTGGTCCTGGATAGAGTTGCCAGATGTCCTTTGTTTTTAGGAATGCCCCTTAATTTTAGGGAACATCCTAGACATCCATACCTTATTCTGAACACTGCAGCTCAGTGAGAAGGCTTGAGGTTGTAACTGTCTGTTTCCCCTGCCCGAGCCTGTGTCAGTAATTGGGGCATTATTGTGACTACCTGCTCTCCTCTTCCTCTGCATCAAGGACCAGGGTTGCCTGGTGGCATGGGTGGAATGCTTGGGGCTGTTGTTGTCTTTCTCACTGTGATTTGGATGGTTTACCCTGCCAGATCCTGCTGTCCGTGATTGGGGCACTATTGTGATCACCTGCTCTCCTGTCCTTTACGCCTACATCAAAGGCCAGGAGGCTTGGAATGGAGGCAGTGGCGGAACGTTTGTTCCTGGTCCATGGGTATGAAGTGCTGCACCTCCAATTCATGAGTGTTTAAAATAACTAAAACCCTCTGCTGATAGAGGGTTTTGTATATTTTAAGCCCTCCTTTCCTTGTTTTTACCCACAGCAGTGGAGAGTGGGCCATCTTTGGGGGTGAGTATTTGTCTTTTTATTCTTTCTATGTTTAGAGGGCAGCGAGAGGACCCTCTCATGTCAAATGAGTGAGGAATGAATGGTTGGGGTGGGGGCAGCGAGCATTCCATCAGCCCCTGTGTTTGTGTGGCGTGGGGAGGGAAGACGGTGCAGGGAATGGATTCTGCAGGGAATAGACAGACAAGAATGTTTTGGAGAGTGCGTGCCATGGTGAAACTCACCACCCACAGCTCTGACCCATGTCCATTCTTGTTGAAGGCAAATTTCCTGTTTTGTTGCAAATCCATTTCAACCTGCTGGCTCTAATATTTAATCACATTCAAGTGAGGGTGAAACCAGACTGTTTGGCCCTTCTTGAACCATAAAGCTAATACTCTGTCCCAGGGGTGGTGGTGGTGGTTATTATTATTATTAGCATTTATATAGCGCCAGCGATGTACCTGGTGCTTTACAAAAAACAAGATAGACACAGTCCCTGCCTAAGAGCTTACAATCTAAAGACAGGGGGAGGGGAGATGGGGAAGGGGGAACAGAAGGAGAGACAAGGGACGTGACATTCATGAGGATGTGAGAACTCAGGTACCTGTCTCTTATACACATCTAGATGTGTATAAGAGACAGGGATTATCCTGGGTGGGGATGGTTAGCAGAAGTTAGGAAGGGCGGAGCGGAAGAGGTGGGTTTTGAGGAGGGACTTGAAGGTGTGGAAGGTGGGGGCAAGGCGAACGAGAGCAGGGAGGGAGTTCCAGGCGTGCGGGGCAGTGAGGGAGAAGGAACAAAGGTTGTTGGGGGAGCAGGGGAGACGTGGGAGGATGAGTGAGGGGATAGAAAAGGAGAGGAGTGCTCAAACAGGGGTTCGAGGGAGATCAGGGCAGAGAGGTAGGGGGGAGCGAGGTTCTGATATGTCTGATCCTCCTTGGAGACCTAAATATAATTCCATGACCCCTGATAGCAAATTGGACATGCAAAGGATATAAAATACCCATAGCCTGGGAATCTCTGCTCTGAGCTGTCACACTATATTAGGAGTTGGGAACCTCAAGCCTAGGGGTCAAATGTGGCCCATAGCTAGTTTTTATTTGGTCCCTTTCCAGTTCCTGGGAATGGCCTCTGGATGCAGTTTATGTCCCCAAACGCAGGGGAGTGGAAATGAGGGCATATGTTAAAGGAAACGGGATAGATGCATGGAATCGATCTATGATCTGAACCCTCCTCTTCCTTCTCCCACCCTCAGTGAATGGTTAAGCACCTCCGCCGCAACTTCTACGGGTGAAAACAGATGTAACTAGGGATGGGCGAACGTGGTTCGGAGTTCGACCCGAACTTGACCTGTTCGGACAACCGAACCGAACTTCCAAACCGAACGCTCGAACTTCTGAACAGTTCGGAAAAGTTCGGATGAGTTTGGGGAGCGGGAAAAATATGACTTTGGGCAGGAAAAACGTGACTGGAAGGGGAGGCAGCTCAGGAGCAGACTTCCTGGCACCAGGGGTGGACACCAGGGGTGGTTTCAGGGCCAAAAATACCGATACCGAAAAAAAATCGGTTTTGGTACCGATAACACTTTTTTGAATGTTCGGCCGAGTTCGGCCGAACTGAACTCCGCCGAACCGAACAGCCGAACCCAAACTCGGGTTTTGAACCGAACGGCCAAACATCCGAATGGCGTTCTGTTCGCCCATCTCTAGATGTAACGCTAACTCCATTTTAACACTGCTTTAACATTTCTTATGCATGTTGTAGGGCATAAGAAATGTTAAAGTGGAGTTAGCGTTATGTCTATTTTCACCCTGTGTGGCCTTTGCAGACTGTACTAATTTTCAAAGTGGCCCCTGGGAGAGAAAAGGTTTCTCACCCCTGTACTATAGCAGGACCTAGGCTGTGTTGCTCCTGAGGCTGGTCTTAGGCAGGTGCCACAGGAGTCATGGCCCTAGGCCTCACACTTTCCTGCACTTCTGGGGCCCCACAGAATGCAACATGCACCAGAAAAATAAGGGGGAAAGGGCAAAGCCCAGTTTATTATATACAATACAACAGAAAAAATATATGTATAATATATGTAGAGGCTAAACCCAAAAGAGTATGGCCTCAAAATACATGATAAAAAAACTTTTCAAAATGAAATACAAATTGCATGTACAATATGCAAAACCACACGCATATATGACAATTATATCCTATACAGCAATGTCACAGTTTTGTCAAAATATGAACATGATGAACCACAAAATGTGCATAACACTGTAACCATGCAAATGCAGATAAAACAACCCAAACGCGTTTCAGGGGAACACCCCCCCCCCCTTCCTCAGTGGGAATTGATCTGTATTCCTTAGTGTTGGCTGTTCTTCAGGTGGGATACAAATTTTCTGCACCCTCTTATATCATCTGATGGGCAACATAATGAAGGTGGAAAATCTTTTTGTTCTTCCTTATGAGTGAAAGAATTCTCTAAAAGGCTTTCAGGATCAATGCCTGCATGCTGTTCTTTCACCCTGCTGTTCTCCTTATGACTGTATTAAAGTCTCTCTCCCTTCTGTTCTTTGTAAGTTTGCCAAATGCCTCCTGTTTTTCCAAATGAACTGTTCTTCCACAGACTGCCAAATGTTAAAGGGGTTTTGGGAGGGGGATGGGGCCATGAGGAGCCCTGCATTTTGTTTTTAGCTTGGGTCTGTGACGAAACACAGCAGGGAATGCTATACAGTTGAGCTACCCACCTCACTGTGTTTGTCCAAATACACTAGCCTGGAGTTCCCACAGCTGGCAAATCCCAGAAAAACCTCATTTTTGCTGCTACCACCTGAGTTCAAACATCAGAGGGAATTCACACAACTCAGGATATGCGAACCCTAGAAAGTTATAAATCCACAGCTTCCCAAGGGTACCCCGTTCCCTGGTTCTCCTTATCTGGTGTTCTCCCCCTTCCAGGAGGCATAGGTGCTTAACTTTGGAAGACACTGTCTTGGTTAACAGAGCCAGAGGGGAATTCCTTTCTCCCTCTTTAGGTAGCTATGCTTTCCAGGCAAAGGGAGCCGGTTTTGCAAAGAATAACACACACTCCCAGTGGAGTGTTGATGTGGAGAGCAGTAGGGTCTCAAGAGACTGTATTCTCCTGTTTCAATTTGACATGGTTGATGAAAAAGAGATCTGTGCACTGTTGGGATTGTTGAAACTCACCACCCACAGCTCTGACCCATGCCCATTTGTGTCGAAGGTGAGCTTCCTGTATTGTTACAAAAGAAATATAAAAAGCTTAGACTTTGCTTACGTGGTGAAAAAGACAGTAAAGGGTAAGGAGACAGAATAAGTCTTTAAGCAAGTCCCAGAGTCCAATTCGGTGGGTACGTGGGCCCTTTTTGTATTCACCTCTGTCTAAATTGTCTTTGTTCAGGCAGACAAGCTGGTTACTTGAAACTTACAGTTATCTATGTGCTGTTGGTAAATCATATAGGTCACAGTCCTTGGCTTCAATCTGGCATGAGCCCAGATCTTGCAGCCTTCAGAGCAGGCAGGAAGGAAGAGCAAGCAAAGCAAGAAGGGGCCGTTTGTCCCTTTTAAAGTCCTATCTCCCTCTGCTAGGATTGTCAAAGGCCGGCCTTACCATGGGGCAGCCGCCCAGGGCCCCGCGTTTGGAGGGCCCCCGCGGGTGGGTTTGGGTTTTATTTTTAATTTAAAAAAAAAATAAAAAATGGGTTGGGTCGGGCGGAGGGGGGGGGCAGCAGGAGTGAGGGAGAGCCAGACTCCATGCCTCCCCCCGCTGCCTGTCACACTCTCGGGCCTCGGCCAGGGGAAATGAGGGAGAGAGAGGCAGATGCCCCGCCTCTCCCTCATTTCCCCTGGGATTGTTCTGTGGGAGGTCACCTGGTCTATGACCCAATCCAAGGCAGCAAGCTCTCTGCCCAGCCATGTGGTAAAAACCCAGACCCTGGGTTCAGGAATGTGGTTAGGAATGTGGCTAGATTGCCATGTGCTCACAAGATAAAGGTGAGCAGGTCCCACCCTATCCAGGAATACAGTGTTGTCCTGCCAGGGTCCCTCTAGAGGCAAAGGCAGGGGCAAGGCTTTTTGCCACAGGGTCTCACAAATTCTAAGGTTGATTCTGATTGCTATACTCCCAGAGAAAGGATAAGAGCACATTTTTCTAGGTTTATAACTCAAGTTGATAAGTACAGACATACATGGCAGAGAGTTCATTTTATCTTGTTACAGAACCCACATCATTATATAGATTCTACTCCAGGAAAGGGTTAATGTCTCAAAAACATTCTTCTGAATAACACAAGTCTACAGCTCAGTTCAGTTCTTTATTAAGGCATTGGTTTTTGCCATATCCCATACATTACATAATTAAATACATAAGACAACCATACATTAATAAGTAATATAAAACAATTAAAATCAAAACACTATTAACTGTCCAGTTGGCTTTATTCCAACCCAACATCACTAATCAGGATGTGGGAGGAACGCATTTGGCCAGTAGATCTTGAATTATTAATCTTCTCTTTGAAGCAAGATATATAAAAGATGATACGGCCAATAGGGCTTCCTTATGGGAAAGTCTAAGGAAGAAACCATAACAATTTCTAGAACTAAAAGAGAGGCCGGGCGGCAATAACGGAAATAGCCAAGTCACCATTAGCACCTCAAAATACGGACATCTTAATAAGAAATGTTCCGTAGTTTCCATTTCCTTTTTATGACAAGAGCATAATCGCTGGTCACAGGGAGTACCCTTGTACCTCCCCTCCACCACTGCAGTCTTGATCAACTGCCATCTAACCAGAGTATAGGCTCTGCGAAGCTTGGGGTTCTCCAAGATGTCCAAATAGGATTCAAAAGCAAAGTGATCCTAATTGTCCCCAGGAAAGGTGCCACCCTCCATAACCTTACCTGAGCTATATCTTCCTGGCACGTAATATCATGAATTCTATGCAGAACCTGATTCCATTTGCTGACACGTCCGCCCTTGATAGGGTGCAAAATTGGTTTTTTAGGCGACTCCTGGATGTACCTGCGAGTGTTCCTGGCGCAATACTTAGGGCAGAATTGGCCAGGATTTCAATAGCATTCCTGGCAAGGAAAGCTTACGTGAGATATTGGACAAGACTACTAGCCCAGCAGGAAGCGGCGTTGCCGCTTCTCTGTTTGGAAGAAGAGCTTACCCACCAGGGAGTGCGGGCATACCCATGAATTGTGTATTTGAAGAAGCAGCTGAGAGGAATGGGGTTCTCCTCTCAGTATTTTAGCGGGTGCTCACTCTCGTCTATTAGATCACAGATCCTGGAAGTTACAGCTGAGAGCAGCATAGAGTGATGATTTGGACGGAAGTGCAATTCCCTCTTTAGGTGCTAAATCTTGTCAATGATTCTTGGATGCAATAGAAGTTCTGATGGTAAGAAATGGAACATTTACAGTTCATTTAACTCACAAAAAAAGAATAGCCGCAGGTATTTTGTATACTTGAAATTAATAGCTTTCATTACAAAGATGGCAAACTTGTTTTACACTAAACGTTTTTTTGGGGAAATCATGCACACGCTTACTGTAATTCAATTGGATAGCAGGCAATTGCATCTGTATAGCATATGTGAATGCATAAAAACTACACATGTTCACTTAAAAAGACACCATCAAGTACTTACTTAGCTTTTGTTCTTTAATCTGCATTATTTAATATTCCCATCACCCTCTTAGGAGCTTAAAAACAAATTTCCTTCCCTATTGATTTCCTTCCTCTTTTTCCACTTGTGAGATATTTTACTGTGCTCTTGTTCAAATGAAGCTGAAATGTACATAGTTTTCTTGTGTTGTAACACAAGAAAAGCTTTAATTTTGCTTAGCATATTACCCAAACTGGTAAGCAGCAGGGACACAGATGACTGAAGGGAATGAAGTGGTCAAGTTTTCTTTTCAAGAAGGGTATTGGCAGGTCTTGCAGAGTTGTATGGCGTTCGTCATATTGTGTGTTACCAAACATAATGCTATCCCCTCATTGTCAGAGTTAAACGTACACTGGGTTCTATGTTTGGCAGGGCAAAACACGGATCCCGCTATAGTAGTAGTAGTAGTAGTAGTTTATTAATGGCCATTGGCCATAACAAAAAGCGCAAAGTACAAAATATAAGAGCAGTCACAATAAATTGTTTGACAGCATAAGGCTAGACAGAGGAATAAACAAAAATGGTACGACAAAATAATTGTCAAGATGATATCCACAAAATATACAAAAGAAGAGTGAATTTAAAATTGCAATACATTTTCCTTCCCCTACCCGGGGTTCATGGCAGCAGCATTTAGCCCCTGCGTTTCCTTGTTATTGTCCCAATTGGAGTAGGCAATATAAATAGGTAGGCAATTTGTTAGTTGTTTAACCATAATATAATGATAAATTGCCTATCAGTAAAAGATTAAAACAAAAAACAAAAATACTTGACACAATGGAATCCATAGTTGTACAGAATAATAATAATTATTTTTTTAAATAAAAAATTAAATTTATAGTTACATTATATTGCCTTACCCTTCATGGGGTTTATGGCGGCAGCATTTGGCCCCTGCATTAACTTAATGGTGTCCTCATAATATCAACCAACCAGTTACACCCAGAATGGAAATATGCTTATATTTGCCGCCTTAACTGGAGAACCATAACCAAATCAGATGTTAAGTGCACCAAACCCATAGATTTGTTGTGGTTGTTGAATACTCAATAGTTGTTGAATACTCAAGGATTATACATTTTATCTCTGAATGTCACCAAGCTCCACAAATCTTATTCTAGTTCATAGAGCCTTTTTCTTTCTTATTTCTGCTTGCCATGCAAATTAAGCCATAGATCTGGTGACAGTCTGATTTGAGTTAGCCAATAAATATGAACATTTTCCATTTATAGTCCCAATGATCTTTCCCTTCCATAAAAGGTATGACGTATTTATTCCTCAATACCTCATTATGTGGGCAGTCAAAAATATAGTGCACAACATCTTCGACCTTAGCTTGCAAGCAGCTGCAAAAGCGCAAATTATGCGGAATGCCAGAGAGTCTCCTTTCTACAACAGCAGAAGGAAATAACTGAAATCTCAATCTGGTAAGAGCGGCTCTAGCAGCTGGATTCTCCACGTAAGTCAGGTAATCTTCAAATCCAAAATTACTTTTGAGCTCCAGATAACTAGGGGCTATTTTACATACCTTAACCTGAGACAACCCATCTTGAGTGTAAACATAATTTATTCTACAGGTTAACAGGGATTGTACTTTGGTTTTTTGGGGGGGTGGGGCTGGACTTAAGCTCCTCCATTGACAGACTGTAAGCATTTATCAGCCCGTCCATTTTTTGGACCCATGAAGTCCTCCCTTTAAGGGCTACCTGTTCCTTATAGCACATTTTAGTTAATCTTGAATCGTCCATGCTCTGCAGCTGGGACCAATATCTAAAGAGATCCCACTATGCATTTACTGTAGGTGGTGTTTCAAGAAACCATGCTCACGCACAACCCATAGCTGGTACATGCCTGTAGCCACTGTTATGTGAAGTTAAGTGCACCATCACATATCTGGTCTGTGGTAATTCAAGTGCCCATACAACATGATATCATCCAGGCACCAGCGGGAGGGAGGAGGAGACTATCTGATAGCTGCTGGAACGTAAACAGCTGGAACATCTGTAGGACCAGCTACCAGGTTGCGATATTTCAACACACAATGGATTACCATGGATTTATTGATACGTTTGGAAACACCCATAGTTTACAAGTTGCAATGTAAAATGTTCCTAAAGTGTATGTAAGATCGTGTCCACACTGTAGCTGTATTGTGGGCTAACTGTTCCACAATCACAACCAAAAACAAAGGTGCAACTATTTATTATAATCCAAAAATCATAAAAGTATGTTACAATAAACATAACCCCATGCCCTCAAAAAATGCTGGAGCAATAATCAAGAATAGCCTTATATACCAAATCAATCCCCAAATTTTAAACAATCATAAAAGTCAAAGGATGACATAAAACTAATAGAACAATCAATACCAAAATTCCAATGGAACAAAGACAATTCCAAAAAACTGTAAAAAAAAAAAACCCAATCCCAAATGCATTTCAGGGCACAAGCCCCTTCTTCAGTGGGACATATTCATTAACATATAAGAGGCTCTGTAAAGATAAAAAAGAATAACAAAGAGGGATTTTAAACAGTAGGGCAATTTCTTTTCATTGTCTTTCTGTGAACACAAATAATTGTTGCCCTTGAAGCTTTTTTAGTTAACACATCAAAAGGATGAATAGGGCTCACTCCTCTCGATGCCATTGTTTCAGTCTTTTGGCAGATTCTACCATGTAATTGTGTTTTGTCCTCAGCAGAAAAATGTAGGACTTGTCTATCGGAGGTATATAGGCAAGTTATATGACCCATATTTAGGAGTGTGAATTTATTGGGTATTCAT
Source organism: Sphenodon punctatus (assembly GCA_003113815.1). NCBI lineage: Eukaryota > Metazoa > Chordata > Lepidosauria > Sphenodontia > Sphenodontidae > Sphenodon > Sphenodon punctatus. Next base: position 3,544,134 of record QEPC01006720.1, on the reverse strand, counting down.
GAACCCATATTAAGCCCTAAGGTTGGCACCCATTGGCCATTTATACTATAAACAATATTGAAGAGGAGTTAACTGAGGAGGTAACTACTGGGTAATTATCTACTTCTCAGTAGAGTGTATAGACAAAGAGCGCAATCCAGCTCCATACAAGTCAATGGGAGTTTAACCATTGACTTCAATGGGAGCTGGATTGTGCCCAAAGTCTATAGACTGCTCTGATCTGCCAATGTAGCATAATATGATATGGCTTTGAGTGGAGTGAATGAGTGGTATGTTGAATGAGTGCAGACCTTACTCCAGAGCAAGTGTATACATGAACAATTCTGCTGTTAATTTAGATCACAGTTATAACTCCTGTGACAATGAGGTGTTAACAACTCCACAGTGACCAGAAAAAAACTATTCTGGAATGAAGTGTCTCCAGGAACACACACAAAAAACTTTATTGCCATCAGTTTAATTTACTCCATAATTAAGTGTCTGTAAATACACCACCTTTGTGTGAATTAAAAGTGCATATTCTGAGTTAAATTTAACTTGGAAAAGGTATTTATTACAGATTTTTAAAATAGTCACATGAGGATTTAATCCAATAGGGGTGGGACTCTGGGCAAAGTTTTGATTAATTTAGGTTTTCATGTATTTCGGTTCTTGTATCGGTCGTATTGGATCTTTTGCATTGTTTTTTGTATCAGATTTTTAACATTGCGAGGGGGCCACAATGGAGAGAGCATTCTCGGTGGCCGCACCGCGCCTTTGGACCTCCCTTCCGGAGGAAGCTTGCCTGGCCCCAACCCTGTTGTCATTCCGGCGGTGTTGTAAAACCTGGTTATTCGCCCAGGCCTTTGGAGGGGGGGGAGAGGGGGAGGGTTTTTGTTCATCTCCCCTACCCTGTCTATTTTTTTAATGTTTAAGTTGTATCCCGGGGCCCTGTTTTAAAGTATTTAATTTGTCTGAGTATTTTAAATTGTTTATATGTGTTTTCTATTTGTTTTTATGACTGTTGGAAGCCACCCCGAGCTGTTGTCAGGAGGGGCAGGGTACAAATGCAATAAATAAATAAATAAATAAATAATAAACTAATCTCCAGAAATGTTGCTGTCTGAGAAACACAATCCTACATGACAATGAAAACCGTGTGAAACAGCTCAACAGAAAGGCACACGGACATGTAGGTCAGGAGTAGCTGCTCCTCCCTTTCAGCATACTGTTCCCTAGCAGCAACTCAACACCTGTTCTGGTTATTTCAGTGCTTTCTTCTGCCATCTGCTGTATCTTTGCAGTACTGTGGACCAGCTAGTGGTGACTGCTGTTATCTCAAACAAACTGTGCTAATAGTAATTAGCATGAGGAGACACCCCATCCAACTAGAATCTTAAAAACTTGGAATTCATAAAGTAGGTGTAAAGTCTCTTGCATTCTTTGCCACCTCCATATTGCCTACAGCAGACTTGGCAGAAGCACTTTTAGGAATTGAAAGGACTGTGATGGGGTTAGCAGACAAAACAAGAATTAATGGGGCTAATGAACTACTCTAACATAAGAACATAAGTAGTGCCATACTGGGTCAGACCAATGGTCCATCAAGCCCAGCATCCTGTTGTCATTCCGGCGGTGTTGTAAAACCTGGTTGTTGGCCCAGGCCTTGGGGGGGGCGGGACGGAGGATGGGTTAGGGTTTTTGTTCATCTCCCCTACCCTGTGTCAGCCGCCGCAGCCGCTACCGGGCGTGGTGGCCCCCCCAGCAACATGAGATCCCCGCTCCCCTTACCCGCAGCGACAGCCCGATGCTGCCTCCATTGCCGACGCCCCCAGCCGGAGGCACCAACGGTGGCGACGGCGAAGGAAAAAGCCCCTAACACTACAAGAGCCGGCACTGCCAGAGTAACAGTGCCGGTGAACAGAGCTGCAGACCCTGGAGAGACTGGCCCCCTGAGCTAAGTAGCGAGATTGACTACCTGCTTGTGTTTTGATTTCTGTGTGTTGTTCCCTTGCCCTGCTCCCCTCCAGTGTGTATAAGCAGCGAGTGCTTCTGTCCTTCCTGGTGTAGTTGAGTGTGCGTGAACCCGGTTCCCCTTGACCTAGAGTGCAAAGTTGGGAGCCTGCGGGCTCGCCCGGTTGGGATTCCCCCCCTCTGCCCTGGGACCATCCCTACCTTCCCCGGGAGAGAGAGTGAGCCCCGTGAACCCTACCTGCGAACCTGGGATCCCCTCCCCTGTGGCCCTGGCACTTCCCCCCACATACCCTCCTTGTCCTTGCCCGGTCGAGTGCAAGTAGAGAGTCTGAGAACCCCATCCTTACCCCCCAGCTCTGTGCCCTATGATGATAGGGGTCAATGTTCAGAGTGCGTGAGCACACGAACAGACCCAAATACTATCCTGACGGGCCTCCTTCCTTTTGCACCTCGCAAGCAGAGCCCCCTCGTGTGTGAGTGGCGTGAGTGGGTGGCGCTTCTCCCCTTCATACCCCCTCCCACTGACACCCTGTCTGTTGTTTTAATGTTTAATGTCTCTGACAGTGGCCAATCTCTTTCTCTTGGGGGAAGTACCCAACAGGTCACAATGGGCAATCCATTCCCTGTTGTTCCAGCCCCCAACAGTAAGCTGTTACAATCCCAAAACCTACTTGGCTAATAGCCATTTATGGACCTATCCTCCAAGAACATATCCAGACCCTTTTAAAAACTAGGTACGCTACCGGCCATGACCACTTTCTCTGGCAGTAAGTTCCACAAGTTATTTGTGCGCTGAGTAAAAAAATACTTTCACTTGTTTTACCTCTGCTACCAGTTAATTTCATGTTGTGTCCACTTTTTCTACTACTCTTAGAGAGGGTAAATAGCCACTCACTATTTACGTATTCCCCTCTATTTATCATATTCCACTATTTATCATATCCCCTCTTAGTCGTCTCTTCTCCAAGCTGAAGAGCCCTAACCTATCAAGCCTCTCCTCATACGGGAGCTGTTCCATACCCTTGATAATTTTTGTTGCCCTTCTCTGTACCTTTTCTAGTTTTACTTTGTTTTTTTTAGATGGGATGACCAGAACTGCACACAATACTCCAGGTGCAGTCAACCATAGATCTACATAGAGGCATTACGATATTTTCATTTTTATTCTCTATCCCTTTCTGAATGATTCCTAACATTCTGTTTGCTTTTTTGACCGCTGCTGTACACTGATCTGAAGATTTCAATGTATTGTCCACAGTGAGTCCAAGGTCCAACAGTCTCGGTGTTTGCCCTGTGTTTGGTCGTGGTGGGGGATTGGATGAGGACAAGCTTCAGAAGCTGAATCCCAACAAGATGGAGGTGATGCAAGTGGGTAAAGGCGAGGGGGTGGAGGCTCCATCATTGATGGGGTGCGTCCCTCCTTGGCCCCTCAGGTTCAGAGTCTAGGAGTCCTCCTTGATTTGCAGCTCTGCCTGGATGCCCAGGTGGTAGCTGTGGTGAGGAGGGCATTTGGTAAATTACATCTGGTCCGACATCTCTGGCCATACATTTCAGGCTCTGATCTTGCCACTGTCATCCATGCATTCGTCACCTTGAGATTGGAATACTGCAATGCACTCTACGTGGGGCTATTCTTGGTGATGACCTGGAGGCTGAAGCTGGTGCATAATTGCGGTGGCTCATCTCCTTGTGTCCTATATGGCCTGGGCCCCACTTACCTGCGGGACTGCCGTATGTCACGTGTCCTGGATTGGCCCATGCGGTCGGCCGGGGGTGCCCGCTTGGAGGTCCCCCGGGTTTCCTGGGTGGCAATGTTTGAGCGAGTATTCTCAGTGACTGTGCTGCAGCTATGGAACTCCCTCTCACTAGAGATTCGCCAATCTCCGATCCTTCCATAGGCAATTTAAGACCTGACTGTTTTGCCAGGCTTTTGGTGAGGGGGATGAGTAATGGATGGATTTTTTTTAGTTTAGGGGTAATTAAGACATTTGCATTTCAGGCCTTTGTCATTTTGTGATTTTAATTGATATTTTATTTATTTATTTCTGTCATTTTTATCCCACCCCTCTTGCCCAAAGGTGACTCAAGGTGATTCACAATAAAATCAACATATAAAGATACATAAATGCAATACAAATAAATTGTTATTATTATTATTATTTTATTTATTAGCATTTATATAGCGCAAGCAACGTACCTGGTGCTTTAAAGAGAATAAGATAGACACGGTCCCTGCCCGAGAGCTTACAATCTAAAGCATGTTACAATCTGCTGGTTTATACAAAAAGAACCCCATCCAAACCCCTAACCCATCCCACACCTCATCAAATACCTGGCGGAAGAGCCCCCCCCCCAATTCCATCCCTTCCTCCCTCACTCATCCCCACCACCAAATGCCTGGTGGAACAGCCAGGTTTTACAAGCCCAACGAAAAGTAAGAAGGTCCGGGGCTAGGCAAGCCTCCTCCGGGAGGGAGTTCCACAGCCGAGGTGCAGCCACTGAGAATACCCTCTTCATAGTGACCCCCTGATTTACTTGGGGGGCCTCCAAGAAGGTGCCCTCAGTGGACCGCAGGGGCCGATCAAGGACCCGGGGAATGAGGCGGTCCCACAGATAGGTCGGGCTGAGGCCATGTAGGAATTTAGAGGTGAGAACCAACACCTTCAATCTGGCCCAGAAGAAAATAGGCAGCCAGTGCAGAGAATGGAGCACTGGTGTAATGTGCTGCCAGTGACCCAACCCCGTAAGGAGCTGGGCCACCACATTCTACACCAGCTGCAGCCTCCAGACTGTCACCAGGGGTAGTCTCACATAGAGCACATTGCAGTAGTCCAGTCTCAAGGTAACAAAAGCATAAATAATGGTAACCAGGTCAGAGTCCAAGATATAAGGCCGAAACTGCCGAACCATATGTAACTGGTGGAAAGCCCCCTTCATGACCATCTCCACCTAGATATCTAAGTGGAGTCAGGAATCTAGGAGCACCCCTAGACTCCGCACCTGGGAGACCAGCAGGGGACAAACCACATCACTGATGAGGGAAGTCACACCCACCGCTATCCCCACCAACATTACCTCCATCTTGTCAGGATTCAGCTTCAGTCAGCTCGGCCTCATCCAGTCCTCCACAGCCATCAAACATTGGGAATTCAGAGACTGCCAGGCCTGGGTCCGATGAAAATGAGAGTTACAGCTGAGTGTCATCAGCATATTGATGACAACTCACTCTGAACCGCCTCACGACTTCACCTAATGGCTGCATGTACATGTTGAACAAAGGTGGGGACAGAATAGAACCTTTCAAGACACCACACAAGAGGTCATGGGGGGGAAGATGACATATCCCCCAGCATCATCCGTTGGGTCCTACTGGCTAGGTAGGAATGGAACCATTGTAGAACCATGCCACCTAATCCTTCCCAGTCCCACAAGCGAGTCACCAACAGCTCATGATCAACTGAGTCAAAAGCAGTCGAGAAATCTAATAGGACCAGCAAGGTCAAACGTCCCTGGTTCATCTCCCGGCACAGTTAATTGAACAAGGCCACAAGCACAGTCTTGGTGCCATACCTTGGGCGGAAGCCAGAGTGGGAGGTATCTAGAAAGCTGAACTAGATGCTCCTGGAGCTGCTGAGCCACCACCCATTCAATAACCTTCCCTAAAAAGGGAAGGTTTGAGACTGGCCGATAGTTGGCGAGCAAGTTAATGTCAAGCAGGGCACCAGGGGCATTGCCCCTCCTGTCCTGATCCTCCTCCACACGCTCTTCATGCTTTTAAAAAGAAAGAAAATAAAAGAACCCCCCCATCACCTGAGTCCCAAAGGCACGGGGAAGGGGGGGAGCCAGCAACCTGCTCCAGACTTGCTCCGAGTCCTCCATGCTCAGCAATCAGCTGATCAGCATCAGCTGAGTTCTCAGTGTTGTTGTTGTTGTTGTGGCTCTCTGGGCACATGTGCAGGCAGGAGCTGAGGGGGTGGGGGCCAGTGCTTCCTGATGAGCTTGCTCTAAGGAGTCCCTTAAGGGACAAAACTTTACAAAAGCGATTTGGGCAGCTGGGTTTGGAACCCATGCTACCTGAATGGGGAAAAGCACTTTGCTTTTCCTATCAGTGGGGGCAGTATTCCACAGAGCCCTATGGGTTGCTGAAGAAGATGCTATCTGGACTGTAGACCCATATGCCCAGGCAGTGTGTACCTGTGCACAGCTGCTGCTGCTGCTCATGCTGCCTGTCTGTACCCCATCCCTTAGGGTGGAGTTAAAAGAGAGCTCTCATCTTTTGGCATGCTGGTGATCTGTGCCATTTTGGTGGAGAGAGTGTCCTGGCTGATCTGGCTGATGCTTGGCCTGGCTTGTTTGTGGCTTTGTTACGCCATGCTGCGGCTGGACCTGCATCAGACACATCCCCATTGGTGAGCTAGCTATTTTTCTGGGAGACACTGGTGAAAATGGGGCTGATGGGGGGGGGAATGGGGTTGCTGGCGGACACTGATGAAAATGGGGCTGGGGGTTAAGGGGGCTGCTGGGGAAAATGGGGCTTCAACAGAGCTGTAACAATGAAGCATGTTTTGGGGGACAAGTGGAATTCCTCACTGCTGCTTTTGTAGTGTGCTAAGACTTCACATAATATGGTTCAGTTGGTTTAAGATCCGGTTTGCTTTTGCTTGTTCTGTGTTGGTGTTTGCATGTGCATTGCTGGTTTCCCCCACTCCTCTCCCAAACCCCTCAAGCATGTGCAAAGGCCATGGCCATTTTCTGGTGCCTCCACTGGCCATTGCTACTCTTGGTTAAAATTGGTCTCTTTTCTTGGCTGTTTTTGACGTAAACTGTCTGCTTTCTGTTTTATGGGTGAGGGACCTAAGGGCTTGGATGGAAGGGTTTCCAATCTTTGCTGGAATGTTCCTTGCATTTTAAAATGACCCCGCCCTTTGCAGATTGGTGGGATGTTGTGGAAGGCTTTTTCACAAATGGGTAGTCCTTGTATGAAATCTCCCTGTCTGGTTGCAGCAGAAGCTGCCTCTTACATTGCAACAGAGCTGTGTAGCATGTTTTGGGGGAAAAGTGGAAATCCTTGCTACTGCTTTTATGGTGTGCTAAGGACTGCACATAATATTGTTGCCTTGGGATGGTTTGCTTTGCTTGCTCTGTGTTTGCATGATGCACTGCTGCTTTCCTTCTCCCCTCCTAAGCATGAGTAGAGAGGCCATTTTGTAAATTTGTGGGTCCACTGGTCGTAGCTACTCTTTTTAAAAAATGGTCACTTCACTGTTTCACTGCTGCTCTCTGCTGGAAAGTAGTTTCTGACCTCTCTGCTTGTGACTATGTGCTTGGGATTTTGTTCAGAAACAAAAATGCATTGTTTAAATTTTGATGGGGCTGGTTTGGTAGCAACAGAGGCATACAACTGGCAAAACATTTTTAAAAGGCCTGTTTGCTTGGAAAGGCATTTGGCTGCCAGGGATACAGTATGGTTACTGGGGATGCGGGTCTCGATGGGTCTGATTTTGTGGCAATGCAGACCCGCAACAGGCCAAACATTTTTTAAAAAGCCTGTTTGCTTGGACAGGCGTTTGGCTGTTGGGGATAAGGTGTAGCTGCTAGGGATGCTGGTCTGGATGGCCTGGTTTGGTGGCAATGCAGCCCTGAAACTGGCCAAACTTTTTTAAAAAGGTCTGTTTGCTTGGACAGGCATTTGGCTGCCGGGGATACAGTGTTGGTATTGGGGATGCTGGTTTGGATGGGGAGTGTTTGGTTGCTATACAGGCCTGCAACTGCTCTCCTTGTGAACAGAGGAGAAAGTAGGTAGGAGCATGGCAGAAGAGAAGACTGCAGATAACAAGGAGACCCCTTTCCCCTGTCCCCCACTGAACCCATCTCTTTCCCCTTCCACTTCTTGTGCACCAAAACCAAACCTTTTCCCTCTTACATCTCCTCTGTCCTGTCCTTCTCTTCTGATTTGGCTTGTCACAGGACAGGGAGCTAACTGAGTCCTCCAAGTTCTCCAAGCCAGAAGGAAGGCTTGTCCCAAATCCTACACCTTCAGGAGACTACAGGTGGCCAAGGATGCCATGAAAATCAAGGATTCGATGGTTCAGGGTAAAGGTAGGCGATGGCAATGTGATCTATTTTTGGAACCTGTTATGGTTAATTTGGACCCGGTGGGAAAAAGAGAGTGGACGTGACCCCAATAAGAGGGCTCTCTATCCCCCAGTGGCAGTGCTTCACACAGCAGCAAGGAGTTCCCAGCGTTAACTAATGTAATGTCCATCCAGTGTTAACCCTGGGAACTCCTTGTTGCTGCGTTAAGCCATGCCACTGGCCTACCATTGCCCTGGCTCTGCCTTTAGGTCAGGCTCCACCTAATGTTGCCCCAGCTCCACCCCTAGGCTCGCTGACCCACTGGTGGCTTTGCCGCCGGCAGTAGGTTCAACCCACCCACTGCCCCACCAGCCTCCAAAACCACCAGCCGCCACTGACATCAAGCGATGGTTTCTTGAGCAGAGGTCGGACCATCCCCTCCTTAAAACATTCCGACACTCTGCCCTCTCGAAGGGAGTCATTGATCACGCCTGCCAGCAATGACCCTAACGTCTCCTGGCAGGCCTTAACCAGCCAGGATGGGCACAGATCCAGTTCACAGGTGGCCCTAACTGCTCCCAGAATATCTGCAGCCCCCACTGGCAGCACCTTCTGAAACAGACTAGACAGGACTCCCACTCCATCTGACTCTCCTGAAAAAACTACAGCACCAAAGTCGTGGTGAATCCAAGTGATCTTATCTGCAAAGTAGTTGACAAACATGTCACAGCTGGCCCTGGAAGATTCCACGCCCAGGCGGAGGGAGGCTGAACTGACCAGCCCCCTCACCACCTGGAACAGCTCCACCACCTGGAACAGCTTTTTTGCTGCTCTCACAGCCACGGCATAGACCCGTAAACTGGCTCTATGCCGTAACCTGTCGACTTCAGTCAGAACTGCGCCATCATCGCTCTAACCGCCGCCCTTCCTGCTTCAAGCACCGCAGTCCCTCAGTGGACCAATGTAAACTGTGGTGCCGGAGCCAGGGGAGTGGACGCCTTGGAGCCGTCTGGTCGATGGCCTCCGTCAGGAAGGTGTTCCAAGCCAGAACAAGGTCCTCGACTGAATGGCCGTCGAGATCAGAGGGCAATTCTCCCACAGCAGTCCAGAATCGATCTGGTTCCATCAGTTTCCAGGGGTGAGCTGATTGAATAGGCTTTGCACCTCTTTGGGGGCAGACATGTGCCGGGAGTCTGCCCTGGAGGAGGTAATGATCTGTCCTTGACAAGGGCATTGTTGATACCTCTCCCACCAACAGATATCTTTATTAAATTTTGCATTTTTATATTATGTATTTTTATCTATTGTTTACTACCCTGAACTGCCATTGGGCAGGAGGGGGCAGTATAAAAATGACATAATAAATAAATTAATTAAATAAAGATCCCTTTCCTGAGTGGTAACTCTTAATTTAGCACTTAGCATTATATACATATAGTTTGGGATTTTCCCCCCTATGTGCATCACTTTGCACTTGTCCACATTAAATTTCATCTGCCATTTGCAGTCCCAGTCACCCAGTCTTGCAAGATCCTCCTGCAATTCTTTAAAGTCTGCTTGGTTTTTAACTACTTTGAAACTTTGTGTAATCTGCAAATTTGATCACCTTCCTCTACTTCTTTCTCCAGATCATTAATGAATATATTAAACAACACCAGTCCTAGTACAGATCCGTTAGGGCACTCCACTAGTTACTTCTCTCCACTGTGATAACTGACCATTTAGTTCTACTCTTTGCTTCCTATCTTTTAACCAGTTGCCAATCAATGGTAGGATACTGCCTCTTATCTCATTACTGTTTAATTTCCTCAAGAGTCTCTCATGAGGGACCTTATCACCTTCTGAAAGTCCAGATACACTATATTGACCGGCTTACCCCTATCCACATGCTTATTTACACCCTCAAAAAATTCCAATAGTTTAGTGAGGCATGACTTTCTTTTCCTAAATCTATGTTGACTTCCACCATTAAGCTATGTTTATCAATATGCTCAGTAATTTTGTTCTTAACTACTGTTTCCACCAGTTTGCCCAGCACCAACATCAGGCTCACCAGTCTGTAGTTTCCAGGATCACCTCTGGAGCCCTCATTAAATATTAGTGTTACATTTGCTACCCTCCAATCATCTGGTATAGTGGCAGATTTAAGCAATAGGTTGCAAATAACCAATAATAGGTCTGCAACTTCATATTTAAGATCCTTTGGAACTCTGGGATGAATACCATCTGGTGCTGGTGATTTGTTTGTTACTTTGCTCCAGAACCTCCTCTAGAGTCACACTGATTTGGGACAGCTCTTCCAATTCATCGCCTACAAATACTTGGTCTGGTGTGGGTCTCTCTTCAACATTCTCAGTGGTGAAGACAGAAGCAAAGAATTCATTCACTGTCTCTGCAATGTCCTTATCCTCTCTCTTATACACATCTAGATGTGTATAAGAGACAGTTTCACTCCCTGGTCATATAATGGCCCAATTGACTCTCTGGCATGTTTCTTGCTTCTGATGTACTTGGAAGAGTTTTTATTATTATTTTTTGCATCTTTAGTGAGTCGTTCCTTAAATTCCCTCTTGGCCTGTCTTATTAATGTTTTACATCTAATTTGACAATGCTTATGCTCTTTCCTATTCTCTTGATTAGGGCTCTGGGCTCTGGGGGCCACATCCTGCTGTACTTGCGGAGTTAGGTACCTGCGGAGTTAGGCCAGGCTGGTAGGGAAGCTTTAAAAGAGAGGGCTGTTCAGCAGCAGGGAGGAAGGCCTCAGAGAGCAAGGGATGAGTCTGTTCCTTCAAATTGCAGTAAATCAGAGGTGGAACTATTAGGGCGCATTCAGATGTGCGTTTAAATCGCACAGCAGCGGCGGTGGCATCGTGCGATTTAAAGCAACATGCACTTCCAGGTTGGTGTGAATGCACCAATTCAGCGTAATGCGAACTGTCAGAGTGCGGTTTTCAAAGCTGCTCGGAGCAGCTTTTAAAACCACATTCCAACAGTTCGCGTTAGGCTGAAATGTGCGCACTTGGTGCATTCACACCAACCCGGAAGCACGCGTTGCTTTAAATTGCATGATGCCGCTGCTGCTGCTGTGCGATTTAAATGCACATCTGAATGCAGCCTAAGTCTCAAGAAGGTGGTGGTGAAGGAATATCAGGCTCTAAAAGGACAGTAGGGACTGTAGCCTATCCTCAGCTGGATCCCAAACTGATGCGTCCTGGACATACCCGCTTAAAGCTCAAAACTAGAAGACAAATAGAAAGAATGACACATGTATTGTTTTGAAAAATCTCCTGATTTTTAAGCCACCTTCCTGATTTATTTTGTAATGCTGTTGCTTACACAATGAACATTTCTCTCTAATAACAACTAGTTTGGCATTTTAGAAATTATTCGGAAAGGGATAGAAAATAAAACTGAAAATATCATCATGCTTCTATGTAAATGTATGGTGCGACTGCACCTTGAGTATTGTGTGTAGTTCTGGTTGCCCCATCTCAACAAAGATATAGTAGAACTAGAAAGATACAGAGAAGGGCAACAAAAATTATAAAGGATATAAAACAGCTCCCCTATGAAGAAAGACTAGATAGGTTAAGGCTCTTCAGCTTGGAGAAGAGACCGACCGAGAGGGGATGTGATAGAAGTGTATAAAACAAGTGGTGTGGAATGAGTAAATAGGGAATGGTTATTACCCTCTCAAATAGTACTAAAACTAGGGGACACTCCAAGAAATTAACCAGTAGCAGATTTAAAACAAATAAAAGAAACTTTTTTTTCACTCAATGCACAACTAACTTGTGGAATTTGCTGCCAGAGGATAGGGTCAAGGCGAGTAGTATATCTGGGGTTTAAAAAAGGATAGGATAAATTCTTGGAGAGTAGGCCCATTAATGACAACTATCTAAGTAGTTTTAGGGGACATAACTTCTTACTGTCGGGAGCTGGGAGTAAACAACAGGGACTGAATTGCCCATTGGGACCTGCTGGGTACTCCCAAACCACCGAGATTGACCACTGTCGGAGACAGGGTGCTGGGCTCGATGGACCATTAGTTTGACTCAGTATGGCACTACTTATGTTCTTCTCCAGTGTTCAAAGTGCTTTACTATCCTTCTCTTCCCGCTTACTCCAAGGGCCTCCTCCCCTCCTACTGGGTGACCTGCAACTGCCCTTCCTCCTGCTCCCCACCCTTCCATTTGCTCCAAAGGCCAGGGCTTCCCCGCTTCCCCGTCCAAGGGCCTTCCCTGCTCCCTGATGGCCTACTCTTCCTGGCCCTACTGTTCCACCCAATGGCCTGCTCCCCCTCCCCTAGTCCCCACCACTTGCCCTTGATGGTCTGCTGCCTCTCCCCTCAGCTCCCCACTGCCCCTCCTCCACTATCCCCCGCCCTATCCAATGGCCTGCTTCCCCCTCCTCTCAAGGAAACTTGAAAACTAGACAGTTCGAATTGTTTGTGGTGGAGGCTTTTTTTGGCTGTAGCGCATATAAAGCCGAACCTAGCTGCTGTGACACATTCCTCTCTGTTCTTGGGTTGCCAGGCCAGGATTGATGGATTTCTTAATACTCAAAGTAAATTGGAGGCTCCCTTCTGAAATTTAAGTAAACCAGAGTACAATTTCAAGTAACCCAGAGTATTTAGAGCTTTTACAAATAAATTAGTTTATTGTTTCCAAAATTCCATTCTTCCTTTTCTCTTGGCTATGCTTGTCTCTTATTTCTGTTTGCAAATACCATAGTAGTACCAGAACTGGATTGAAATTTTGTCTCAAATCAAAATTTTGACCAATATTGAATTTTCAAATTTGAAAGTTTGATTTGCATATTCAACCTGCTCTCCAACCATCAAGCCTAAAGAATAGACCCTCAGTTCACTCCTTGAGTTACAATTCTGTTAGAAATCTGCTTTCCTTTGATGGGGTTGCTGCTTGTTGCTTCTTTCGTGCATTAAATTCTTACTGCTGCTGCAGCATGAAATCCATAATAAATCATATTTTGAGCCTCTCACTTTCTCCAGCCTTCCAACTACTGCTCTATCCACATTTCAAAAAAATGAACCTCTTTCTGTTAGATCCCCTCCAATTATCTTGCTTTTTTTGGTTTTATGATTGATTGTGGCCTTCCCGGCATGGTGCATGTTTATGTGAGCTTTTGCAGTGCAAAGACTTTTCATCAAATTCCTTGACATTTTTCTCTCACCACAAAAGTTTAGTTAAGCAAAAAATGGGCATTTTTTCCATCCAAGCTCAGGATTACTTTTCTTTGTTGTTGTATATACCTAATCAACATTTTTATTTTTTGGCTAAACTATTTTTGTCATAAATGTGGAGACAATGCAAACTAAACAATAGTTGATGAGGTAAAATATGGAAAATTTCATTTATGCTAGTTTGTCTCGAATGGGACATTATTTACTCCCATCAGTTTTTCCTCAGATATTCTCAACCTCGGAGGTTTGTTTTCTCATTCATGACAACAAAATTGTTGCCAATTGCTATTTATGACTTTGAGCAAAATTTTCAAAAGCAACTTAGGCACTTACGGGTTTTTGTAAATCACTGACAGGGCAATCCTCCACCATTAAAGTCAATGGGAATTTTGTCATTGATTTCAGTGGGTAGAGGATTGTGTCCTAAAATTATAGTTACAGTCCAATCCTTGGGGATCCTGCTATCATAAGTGCTTTGAGGATTATAGTTTTAGTCGAGTATGACTAATTCCTCTAGCAGATAATTCTCTGTTAACCTGTATGTGAGTCCCATTGAATCAAATATCTCTTGTGTCCATGCTAACTGAGAGAACAGCACGTACCTTAGCTGCTGGACCGCTCAAGTGGGTAGTAGCAAAAATTCACATTCTGAGAGTTGTACAAAATCCTTACCTTTTCCTTGATGCTCCTTGTGATTCTGTGTTTTTAAGCAGGGCTAGAATTTTAAAAGGGTCAGGTAGTTGGTGGAATGGCAGTTCCTGAGATAGCTAGGGGAGAGCAAGGAAGCTTAGAAAAAGGACTGCTAGGTCTAATCTGAGGGAATTCGGTGGGGGTGGGGGGTGGGGATATCTAGAAACCCTCCTCTAGCACCACTGAACAAACGGAACTTGGGCAGGCATAGCAGTTTGCAGTGGAAGCCAGGGGAGAGGACTTCAGCTACTACAGTGGAAGGTGGCAGAGAGAACTTTGGTTGGCATAGCAGCCAGAAGTGGAAACCAGGAGACAAGCAACTAGAGACAAGGACAGAAAGCAGTAGAGTTCCACTGTAGTGGCTAATGGACCCCCGAGTACATGAACACGATTTAGCCTCATCTTGGGCAAGAGTTTATCTTGTTTGGGACCATAGATTTGTGTGTCATACTGGGTCAGACCAATGGTCCATTGAGCCCAGCAACCTTTCTCTGACAGTGGCCAATCTCAGTCACTTAGAAGAAGTACCCAACAGGTAACAATATTTGTTTTAAATCTCCTACTTGTTAGTTTCATGGGTTGTTCCTAAGTTCTAGTAGTATTTGAGAGGGTTCCCTATTTACGTGTTCCACACTAGGCATGATTATATAACCTTCTGTCATATCCTGTCTCAGTAATCTCTTCTCCAAGCTGAAGAGCCCTAAACTATCTAGCCTTTCTTCATAGGGAAGCTGTTCCATATTCATACAACTTTATATCTCTTGCCCTTTGAGCCCTGCCAACTCAGTCTCTGCCTTGGAGGAAATGCCTGAAGGACATAGCCACCTGGTTGCTTCGGCGCTACCTTGTCCTCAATCCGAGGAAGACTGAAGTGTTGTTGGTGGGAAGGGACAGTCGATATGAGCCCCCCCCCCCCCAGGTGCTGGATCAACCCCAATTATTTATTATTATTTGTATTTTTATATTGTAAGTCACCCCGGACTGCCTGATGGCAGGAAGGGCGGGGTATTAAATTGAAAAATAAGTACATAAATAAATGACACCCTTGTCTCCATTGGGCCCCTGAATGTGGATGAGGTTCAGGTACGGTAGTGGGCCAGGTAAAGATTTTGTGAGACTGTAATTCTTCACAGTCCACATGGGTTTTAACTACCTTGAATAACTTTGTGTCATCTGCAAATCTGATCACCTCACTCTAATCCTTTCTCCAGATCATTAATGAATATATTAATCAACACCGGTCCTACTCTTTGCTTCCTATGTTAACCAGTTGCACCAATCCGCTATAGGACACTGCCTCTTATCCCATGACTGTTTAATTTCCTCAAGAGTCTCTCATGAGGGACCTTATCAAATGCCTTCTGAAAGTCCAGATACACTATATCGACTGGCTCACCCTTATCTACATGCTTATTTGCACCCTCACAAAATTCCAATAGGTTAGTGAGTTCCCTTCCCCATTAAGCCATGTTTATCAGTATGATCACTAATTCTGTTCTTAACAACCATTTCCACCAGTTTGCCCGGCACTGATGTCAGACTCACCGGTCTGTAGTTTCCAGGATCACCTCTCTGGAGGCCTTTTAAAATATTGGCATTACATTCACTACCCTCTGTACAGTGGCAAATTTAAGCAATAGGTTACAAATGGCAGATGAAATTTAATGTGGACAAGTGCAAAGTGATGCACATAGGGAAAAATAAGCCAAACTATATGTATACAATGCTGGGTTCTAAATTAGGAGTTACCACTCAGGAAAAGGGAATCTTGGAGTCATTGTGGAAGATACATTGAAATCCACAGCTCAGTGTGCAGTGGTCAGGATTGATAAAAATAAATACTTTTTAAAAATTTATTTATTTATTTATTTTTATTTCAATGATTTATACCCCACACCCTCCTGTAACCAGCTCAGGGCGGCTTCCAACACTTCCAATTCAACAATACATAAATACATTATAAAAACAGTTTAAAACAATCAACAATATTTAAAACAGGGCATGAAGGTTAAAACAATAAAACAGGGTGGGGGAAAAAAACCATAGCCCTAGCCCACCCCCCACCCCCAAAGGCCTGGGTGAACAGCCAGGTCTTACAACACCGCCGGAATGACAATAGGCTTGGGGCCAGGCGGGCTTCCTCCAGAAGGGAATTCCAAAGGCGTGGCCTGGCCACCGAGAATGCCCTCTCCATTGTGGCCCCCCGCTTTATGCGGGGAACCTCCAAGAAGGCACCCCTGGCTGACCGCAGGAGCCGCCCTGGGGCATGGAGGGCGAAGCAGTCCCTGAGGTACGAGGGGCCCAGACCGTAAAGGGCTTTGTAAACCAACACCAACACCTTGAACCTGGCT
>QEPC01006720.1:3494347-3519857 GCA_003113815.1 Sphenodon punctatus | reverse complement strand
GAGCCGGTGGTGGAGGAAGAGGTTCCTCCGACTGCTGCTGGACCTTCGGTGGTGGAGGAGGAGCCAGAGCCGGTGGGCGCAGGAGGTGTTGCTGCCACTGCTGTCAGGTTTGTAAACTTTTTTTTACTTTGAGGACAAGAAACTTAAGGCTCTATCCGTTAGAGCGAGCTCACTGGCATGCGGGTGGGTGCATGGGTGGTGGGCATCATTCAGGCACAGACAGTGGGCATCAGCGGGTAGCTGTGGATGTTTGCTACAGACAGAGAGAGAGTACTGTAGTGTGGGGGGCTCTTCCAGCAGTCAGGCACGAGCACGAGCAGCACCCCCACCCAAACATGTGCCTGCCAGCCATCCCCACTCTCCAGTTGCCATCCCTACCAAGCACCCCCAAATAAGGGCAGGATTTGTACGTGCCAGCCAGGGTCTCTCCAATGCCATCCCTCCCTAGCAGCACCCCAGGGAGGGCAGGATTGGCACATGCCAGCCAGGGTCACCATCTTCCTTTGCCATCCCTAGCACCCCAAGGAGGTGCTACCCCAAGGGAGGACTAGAGGCATCATCATAAATGCATGATATTACTTAGGTGTTGTTTATGTGTTCCTGTTTTAGAGAGGAATCGGATGCCGTCACTGGTGCCCCACTGCACAGGACACCCAGGCAGAGGTTGGACTCGCCAGTACCACCCCCAGACAGTTGGCAGACAAAACGCTCCGATGTCTGGAGGTTTTATGACAAGGCTGACAGAATCGCCATCTGCACGGTAAGACACAGGGGCTGGAACAACAGAGAATGGATTGCCCTATGACCTGTTAGGAATGGAAGTCCCCTGCAGAGAGAGATTGGCCACCCACCCACTTCTGGAGACAGAATGTAGGCAGGCCTTGACACAGACCATTGGTCTGATGCAGTATGGCACTTCTTATGTTCCTATCTTTTTATACTCTTTAGATCTGTGGCAAAAGATTAAGGAGGCAGAGAATGGGGACCATATCGGGGCTAATCACCCACATTGAAAAGCTCCACAGCCAGACGGTGAGGCGGCAGGAGGACTCTGGCGTGGCTGTGGAGCCCGAGCAACAGCGCCAGTAGAAGGGGGGGAAGGTAACCCGCAAGTGATGGCATGTAAGCCCTCCCCCCCCTCCAGCCCCAATGTGGAGACCCCCGGGCCCCGGGAGAATGGTGAGGCCAAGGCCTTTTGGGCCGAGTTGGAGAGGCCCACCCGGGACTTTGTGGCCATCCTGAAGGAGACAGCAGCCACCATGGTGAACCACCTGGTGGAGCAGTTCCAGGTGATCCAGGTGTAGAGGAAGAAGGTGGAGGCGTACGGCCAGTACGTCTCCGCCGAGATGGAACGCCTGGAAATGTACCACCAGACGCTCTCCAGGTGGCATCGGGAAATGGAAGGGGCCGTGAAGTTTGCCGTCTCCCATGGCTATGAGCCGGCAGATCCTCCATGGTGGACTGACGGTGCTGCTGGCGAGGGTCCTGCTGCTGTTCTGCCCCCATACTGCTCCTGCTGCTAGAGGCAGCAGCAGTTGATGCAGGACGCTGGGCCACTGAAGGAGCCACGTGACTGGATGCTGCAATCAGGAATCCGCTGGCATCCACTTCCCCTGCCTTCCCACATAGCAACAGAGCACTGTGGCATGACTTCAGATGCCTCGCCATTGCAGTTGTCCCAAGATTGACGAGCACCTGCCCACGCTTCACCACCTTATTGCACAATGTGCACTGCACCTTTCTGGGATCATCTGCCTGCACCTGCTTAAAATGATCCCAGACTGAGGATTTCCCTCCCCATCCTGCCTTCTTGCCTGCCCCAGCTAACGCACTGCTGCCAGCACTGCTGGGAGGGGGAGAACTTGGTGGCTGTGGTGACACAGCTCTGGGAGGAGGTTCAGCCATCGCCTTAGCTCCAGACATCTCCTCTGCAGCACTAGTGTCTGCCTCTGACTCACTGTCCGCGATCACGGTGATGTCCCGTGAAGGGGAGTACCTGGGAAGCCTGTTGCCCTAAAGCAGGCCTGCTGAGTTTGGGGGGTGGTGATGTGCTCTGCCTCTGGCTACTGCTGCTGCCTGCTGCCATTCCCCTGGCACGGCCCCTCCCACCTCTGGCACGTGCCCCATTGCCTCCCCTACGGGCAGCAGACGGGCCTCTCCTTCCCTTCTCCATTTCTCCCTTCAAAATAATGTTTTTATATATTTATTTTATTTTATTTTTTTATTGAAATTTTTTATCTAATATTACTAAATCTGACTGCACTAAATCTAACTGCTATTTACTATTCTAAATGCTATGAACTAAATGGATTATCTGATAAGTACAAAGGCCTACTCCTACAAACACTAAGGCTGCTTTTAAACGAGGCGCGCTGAAGCGCCTCCTCAACGCCGCATTAAAGCAAAGCTGCCGGAAGTGATGTTCTCCCCGTTGCCGCCGGCGGCGGCGGCTGGAGACACGGGGCTTTGGAGCGGTGTGTTCTTAAGCCTGATAATTGAAGTCTTAAGAATGCGCCGCTCCAAAGCCCTGTGTCTCCAGCCACCGCCGCCGGCAACGGGGAGAACGTCACTTCCGGCGGCTTTGCTTTAATGCGGCATTGAGGAGGCGCTTCGGCGCGCCTCATTTAAAAGCAGTGTAAAACTAAATCCCTAAACATTATATCACTAAGCTAACTTCTACAACTGTCTATTCTCTCTCTCTCTCTCTCTCTCTCTGGGAGGGGGGGNAACACAAGGAGGGGTACAAAACTGAAATGAAACCTAAATCAATCTAATAATAATCCTACTCTAAATGAATAAAAAAACAGGGGAAGGGAAGGGAATCAGGGATGGAATATATGGGAGAGGGAAAGGATTCAATGGAGGGGGGGAGGGAGGAAGGAAGATTGAACACAGGGAGGGATAAAAACAAAAAATAACAACTAAATCTATCTAAGCTAAGCTAAATAAATGAGAATATGGAGGTAGATGGGTTGGATGGGTGAAATAGGAGGAGCATAGTAATGGATTAGGAATAGGAAGGAACAAAAACTGCTGGGAGAGAGGGAGCCTTCTGAAATGCCTGCTGTTCAGGAACAGTGAATAACTCAGAAGGTGTTGGGGAGGGGGGAGGCAATCAGTTTTGTTTCTTGCTGCGCCCGCCTCACCGCACGCCCCATTGGCTCTGTGCAGCCTAGCCCGTGGCCAATTGCAGACTGCGAAACCAGTGGTCTGAGGCGAAAAGGGATGGTGATTGGGCAGGCTGGCTGCTACTCCAAGCCTCTTCACCCTCCACCTCTGGTGCCTGGAAGTCTGCTCCTCAGCTGACTGCCCCTCCCTGTCATGTTTGGCCTTCCAGTGACATCACGTTTTTGCCGTTTTAGCCACCCGAACTCACCCGAACGCGATCCGAACTGACTGAACTGTTCAGTCATTTCGACGTTCGGAATTGAGTTTGGTTCGGTCGGTTTGTGTTCGGTTTCAGGTTTGGGTTCGGTCATCCAAACAGGCCGAGTTCGGGCTGACCTCCGAACTTCCAAACCTCGTTTGCCCATCCCTAGGCAACAAAAATAATCAAGGGTATGAACATTTCCTGTATGAGAAGAGGCTTGATAGGTTAGGGCTCTTCAGATTGGAGAAGAGATGACTAAGAGGGGATGTGATAGAAGTTTATAAAATCATGAATGGTGTGGAACACATAAATAGGGAGTGGTTATTTACCCTCTCTAAGAGTACTAGAACAAGGTGACAAGCCATGAAGTTAACTGGTAGCAGATTTAAAACAGTATTTTTTTCACACAGCGCACAATTAACTTGTGGAAATTGCTGCCAGCAGAAGTGGTCATGGCCAGTAGTGTTGCTAGTTTTAAAAAGGAATTGGATACGTTCTTGGAAGATAGGTCCATTAATGGCTATTAGCCAAGTAGGCTTTGGGAATGTAACCTCTTCCTGTTGGGGCTGGAACAACAGGAATGAATTGCCCGTTGTGACCTGTTGGGTACTTCTCCCAAGAAAGATTGGTCACTGTCGGAGATAGGATTCTAGGCTTGATGGACTGTTGGTCTGACCCAATATGGCACTACTCATGTTCTTATGTACAGGGGAGAAGAGGTGGTCTAGAGGAGGTAGGCAGTCAGCTGTCAGGGGAGAGTGGTAGATGGATTATGCTGAAAGGTAATGGCATGTGTTGGGGTGGGAATGGGTAAGCTAAGTAACTTAAGGTGAAGCACAAGCTGACCCAGGAGCTGACGGTGAATGCAAAGATGAACCCCATGCTCTGTAGGTAGATATTTCTCGGGGGCTGCTGGTGGAAGCCAGCCCGAGTTGGGCCACCGTTCTAGAAGGGTAGGTGCGGGAGACTGTTTGGGTTCTGACGCAGTTTCCACTCCTACGCCATGGGGCTCAGATCTGAAGGACAGCTCCCACCCTGACTGGCCAAGGGAGCCTGTCGGGGGATGGGTGGGAAGGGGATCATTTCCTATTAGTGCAAAGTGGGGTATGTGGGCAATGGATTGCCTCTGTGTTCACGTTAAAAGTAGTTTTGTATGGCTTACCCTGTTGTAGTCCAATGGCCACGTGGAAAGAGCCCAGGCAATCCAGAGCCACACCCCCATATGCAAGTGTGTAAACAGTTCCCATGTGCTCTGAGTCACACCCAGCACAGCTGCATCAGAATGCTTCAGCCCTCCTGCCTCAGGAGAGATGGTAAGCAGCAGAGAGCAGTCATCTGGTGAGGTTGCAATTCATCTGCATACTCTCCCTGCTGCCTCGGCTGTCATCGCCTGAGGATGCCGCGACCTTCCTGGGGTTGGCCTCTCTGCCTCCCCAACGCCGTCGACCAGCGAGCCAGGATCCGGTGAGGTTGTAGTTCATCTACTAGGGGTGGGACTACCGGATCATCCGGTATCCGATACTGCTGGTATTGGGTGTACCGGAAGTATCGGATTAAACCCAGTAATCCGGCCCGTTTACTGGATTCCCCGGTGCTGGATTTTTTACATTGCAGCCATTCAAATGAATGACTGCAATGTAAAAAAACCCCACAAAACCCCCCCCAACATTTTCCCTCCCCGAGTCCAGACTGCACGGGTGGAAGGGGGGACACCCCCCCCCACCCTGCCCAGTCTGGATTTAAACAACAACAAAAATTTGTGACCCCTACTGCGGGCTCCGGGCCGCTGGCGGCGACCCAGAGCCAGCCCAGCACCAGCATCCAGCAGCAGCCATCAGGTAAGTACCGGTACTACTGATCCCTGGGGTGGGGGGGTTTAACATCCCCCCCACCCCAAGGATCGCCTACGTACTTTGAGTTCCGGGCGGCGGTGGCGGCGCTCCGGCGGCTTCAGCGCTGGCTGTGGCTGCCGCCGGCTTCAGCACGCTACTAGGCCTTCCGGGGAACTAGTAGTTGACCTGGCTGTTCTGTCAGGCTTTTGGCGAGGGGTAGGGGTGGGGATGGGGTGGGGTTTTCCCCCACATATTGTTTTAAAATTTTATATTGTTTTAATTAACGTTGTTCGCCGTCCCGGACTGCCCTGTGGGCAGGAGGGGCAGGATATAAATTTTAAATAAATAAATAAATAAAATAAATAAATAAAGGAAGGGCTTCTGACGTGCACATAGTCATGCAGCACTCTCTCAACTTCACTCTCTTCCACTCACATGGGGAGTATGGGGGGTGGGGAAGAACTCACCGCACTCAAACTCACACAATCCACACAAGTATTCCACAGCACAAGGCAACACAATAAGCAACACAATCTTCACAAAAGGCAGCTGGTATCCTCCTCCATGTTCACCAGTGCCGGGTGCTTCCCAGGGCTGGGGTTTTATGCTTATGGCCCCACCCATGCGCGTGCCTGCAGGTGCGCAGAGCGGTGCATGGGGGGGGTGGCATTCCCGCTGCGTGAGGCAGAGAATGCCCTGTCTGGTCGGCACCTCTCGGGGTTGCTAGGGAGCCAGGGATGTGAGCCGCTGGAGGCAGCACTGCTACCGCATCTCCGGGGGCGGGGCCACCGACACTACAGGATTGGAGCAGTCGCGGCCCCGGCGCACTTCCCCGCCTGCTGTTGTCTCCAGAGGACTCCCTGGCGTGGGACCATGACACTACCTATCTTACCGCTACTTCAATGTATCTCTTCCTAACTCCTCCCCCCTCCTCCTCCCTGCCCCTCTCAGCCTTCCCCAAGGCTCTGTCCTTGGCTCTCTCATTTTCTCTATCTACACCCTATCCCTAGGCAATCTCATTGCCTCCCACGGTTTCCAATACCACCTATACGCTGACAACACTCAACTCTCTCTCTCCACTCCTTCCCTCTCCCCCTCTGTTCAAACTCGTCTCACCAACTGTCTTTCTGATATCTCTGCCTGGATGTCTCAACGCCAACTCAAACTGAACATGGCGAAAACTGAACTCCTTATCTTCCCTCCCAATCCTTCCTCTCCCCTGTCAATTGCCATTGATGGGGTCTCCATCCCCCCTGTCCCCCAAGCCTGTAGCTTGGACTTCATCTTCGACTCGCACCTTACCGTCAAACCCTACATTGACTCCGTTGCCAAATCCTGCCATTTCTCCCTCCACAACATTGCTAAGATCCGCCCTTTTCTGTCTGTCTCCTCTGTCAAAACTCTCATTCATGCCCTAGTCATCTCACGCCTCAACTATTGTAACCTCCTCCTTGTTGGGCTTCCCCACTCTCACCTTTCTTCCCTCATCTCTGTTCAAAACTCTGCTGCCAGGATCATCCACTTAGCCCGTCGCTTTGACCATGTGCAGCCTTCCCTCTCCTCTCTCCACTGGCTCCCTTTTTCTGAGCATATTCTGTACAAGCTCCTTGTCTTCACTTACAAAGCCCTTCACAACCTCGCTCCCCCCTACCTCTCTGCCCTGATCTCCCTCCGAACCCCTGTTTGAGCACTCCACTCCTTTTCTATTCCCTCCCTCGCCCTCCCACGCCTCCCCTGCTCCCCAGCCACCTTCGTCCCTTCCCCCTTGCTGCCCCTCATGCCTGGAACTCCCTCCCTGCCCTCATCTGCCTGGCTCCCACCCTCCACCCCTTCGAGTCCCTTCTCAAAACCCACCTCTTCCACTCCGCCCTTCCTAACTCCTGCCAATCATCCCCACCCAGGATTATTCTCCACCTGTTATCTGTAAATACCCAATTTACTGTAACCAAGCCAAAAACGTGTACCTGAGTTCTTGCATCCTCATGAATGTCGTATCCCTTGTCTCTCTCTCTCTGTTCCCCCTTCCCTGTCTCCCTCCCCCTGTCTTTAGATTGTAAACTCTTGGGCAGGGACCGTGTCTATCTTGTTTTTTGTAAAGTGCTAGGTACATCCCTGGCACTATATACATGCTTATAATAATAATAATAATAATTAATAATCAGGTACATAGCATTTTACTCTTGAGATAACAATACATAAGTCACCATCCAACCCTCCCACCAAACAATCACTCTGCACATCTAAGCAGATGCCCTCAGCGTTACAGCCAATTGCCAAAGGCTCGCATTAAACGTATTGGTCCAACTCCAGCACTGGGCCTTTCATTCCCCACTCTGCAGATTCTGGGCACACTGTATGACAGAGGTTGGGAACCTTTCCCCTTCCGGGGGCCAGTCTGCAAGTTAGTACATGGTCCAGTTGGCCACATAGTACATGAGGGTAGGGGTGCTTATGGGGTGCATTAAAGAAATGGAGAATCTGCCTCATGGATATATGCCATGGACACAGCCCCTAAACTTGTTTGCATGCCCTCATCTCTTCTTCGATTCCTGTCAGCTCTTCCACTCTCACCCTCTTTTGTTTACTTTCTTCCACATGTGTGTCAGAAAAAGGTGTGGGTGTTGGTGGCTCTAGGGCATTATGAGAAGGGAGGGAAGGGGGAAGCAGTCAGTCAAATGTTGTGAACTGTGCATCCTTTTCAATCTACATCCCCAGCAAAGGAGAGACTCCTTAAGCTGCTCCTCATGGTGGTGAAGGAACTCTCTTAGAGTGTGGTCCTGCTCAGCTCAGCGTGCCAGGACCTAAGATGGTAAGTCTGCCATCTATTAATGAGAACACCACAGTAGCTTCAACTTACATTTCACACATAAGTTACGTTATTGGTAGAGACAAAGAAGCAAGGGGGGAAACCGGACCCATACCCCTTTCCACCCAACATGTCCAGTGCCTCAGCTTACTTATCTTGAATGGATTCTCCAAATCCATTTCCATTCCGGCCAACTGGACCCCCTATGTTGGTGTCCTGAGGGAAGGATAATCGCTCATGCAGTGATTACAGACACCATGTACCCTCCCTCTGTATTGGCAACATCTGCACCACCCCTGAGGGTTGAGAGAGGCTGTGAGTCTCTTATGTGAAGCCCTGGCCAACAGTTCCCATTCCACATCCCAATAAAGGGCACGAAGTTGGCAGAAGATATTTATTTATTTATTTATTTATATTTATATCCCGCCCCTCTCACTTGACCATGACTAGGAGCAGCTAACATATAATAAATAAAACATTATAAAACAGTAAAAATCATAATACATAATCCATAGATATAAAACATAAAATGGAGACCTCCACCATAAAACCCTGGTCTGCAAATAATCATCTGCCTATCCAACTAACCCATCTCCCACTCTGCACCCCCACCAAATGCCTGATGGAATAACCAGGTTCTACGTTGCCAGCGGAAAGCAAGGAGATCTGGGCTAAGGCAGATCTCCACTGGGAGCACATTTCACAGTAACGGTGAGGCCACTGGGAACACCCCCACGCCCCCCCCGGTCCTTCCAAACCCTCCGATAAAGCAGGACTTCTAGGAGGGTGCTCCCTGGTGACCGCAGGGACAGCCCAGGGAATGAAGTGGTCCCTCAGATAAACAGGGCCCAGGCCATGTAGGGCTTTAAAGGTCAAAACCAGCACCTTGAATCGCGCCCAGAAGACAATAGGCAGCCAGTGCAATGCCCAAAGCACTGGATGAATATGCTCCCTGCAACCCAGGTGAGCCGCCGCATTTTGCACTAGCTGCAGTCTCCAGACCATCACCACGGGCAGTCCCACATAGAGCGCGTTACAGTAGTCCAGCCTTGAGGTAATGAATGCATGGATAACGGTGGCGAGATCGAAGTCCAAGACATATGGGTATCAACTTGCAGATATCATCACGGGGGCAGGACATGTGTGCGTGTGTGTGTGTGAGAGAGAGACACACACACATTTGGGTGGGAGCAGCAGCAGGTAAGCACTGGTGGCTTTGGCATAATAGGCACTCTAAAGTGTGTCAGGGTGTCAACTTGCAGAGATCACCTGAAGGGGGCAGGAGATGTGTGTGAGAGAGAGACATTTGGGTAGTAGCAGCCATAGGATCAGGAGCCGCCGAGCAGAGCAGAGGAACAGAAGGCAGGCACTGGCACAGGCTTTGTCATTGCAAGCACCCCAACATGTGACAGGGCATCAACTTGCAGAGATCACCCCAGAAGGGCAGCATTGGCACCCCAAAGTGTGGCAGGGTCTCAACTTTCAGAGAATACCCCAGGGGAGCAGCACATCTGAGAGAGAGACACATTCAGGCAGTAGCAGCACAGCAGCAGCAGCAACAAGAGGTGGACAGAGAGGAAAAACAGGCAGGCACTGGCATTGGTATATTAGGCACCCCAAAGTATGACTGGGTGTCAGCTTTCAGAGATCACCCCAAGGGAACAGGATGCATGTGTGTGAGAGAGGAGAGACATTTGGGCAGCAGCAATCGCAGCAGGAGGAGCGGCAGGCAGGCACGGATGACTTTGGCATATTAGGGACCCCAGAGAGTGCCAGGGTGTCAGCTTGCAGAGATCACCCCAGGGAGGCAGGAGATATGTGTGTGAGAGAGAGACACATTTGGGCTGCAGGAGGAGGAGGTAGGCAGACTCAGGAGCAGCAGACAGGCACTAGCACAGGCTTTGTCGTTGTGGGCACCCCAAAGTGTGGCATATGTCATCTTACAGAGATCACCCCAGTAGGGCAGCATTGGTACCCTGAAGTGTAGCAGGGTATTAACTTGCAGAAATCACCCCAGGGGAACAGCACATTTGAGAGAGGGACACATTCAGGCAGCAGCAGCACCAAGAGCCGGGCAGAGAGGATGAACAGGCAGGCACTGGCTTTTGCATATTAGGCACCCCAAAGTGTGGTGGGCTGTCTGTTGATGATGGCCTCAGTTTTTCCTAAAATGGGTACAACCCCCCCTCTGCTGTATGACCAAGGGCCAACAAACTTGGACCCGGAGGGCTTGAAAGGACAGCCCCCAGGCGTGGCCAAGGGCTGGCAAACATGGGGAAAAGGGCTTGAGAACATAGCCCCCCCATTATGAGCAAGAGGGGGGCTTGTAAGACTGAGTAAGGATCGGGCCCAGCCACCATGGAACCCAGCAGAAAGTAGGTCGCTCATGTGAAATACCAGCCTGAACCTGGGGGAAGAGAGGAAAAAGGGAAATGCCTAGAGTAAATTATGGGGCCATTAAGAGGCATTCTTCCTATTCAGTAGAGCACCGATGACTGGAACTTGGAGCAGCAACCCCCACTCAGGAATAAAGAAATCCAGGGGCTCCCTTTGTGTCCCAGGAAGCCGATCGTTAGCCCTCTCCTCCTCTCCTTAACTACCCTCCAGCCACTGTTGTTTACTCTTTCCCCCTGTGTCAAAGATATCTTATGCATCTTGGATGGCCCTTTTTGTGATGGAAGTGGAAGTTGGATTTCTCCCCTCGTTAGCTCATTGTGTACCCCAAACGACCCATCGTAGCCTCCCCAAATCCTTTGTTCAGTACCCTATAACTGCCCCTGGTTTTCCCATCAACCTCGGAGAAACCTTGGACCCCAGATACATGCAGGTCTCCCTGCACGTGACTGGGCTAATGGATCCCCCAGACTTCGGCCTCCCCCCCCTTTTGGACCCCAACGTGGCTGGATCCTGGGCTGCTGATCCTGCTCAATCAGCTAGGAGAGGTAAACTATAGGTCCAGTCTCTTGCTTTTTCTTCCCCTCTGCAGAGCCTAACCCCCCCCCCCCCCTCTTCTTCAGAGTACTTTCACTTTCCCAGCCGCAGTCTGTGTTTTCTTTGTACCCCTGTACTCCGGGAATCCCCAGCTTAAGGCTATTAAGTCATTCCCCCCTGAAGTTAAGGAACGGTAGATATTGGGTGGCTCTGTCCCCAGTAGCTATGAGGGGGAGGGGTTTCCTATACTTTCCCAGCCGCAGTCTGTGTTTTCAAGCTTACTTTCCCTTCCCTCACATTTGTTTGCATTTTTTTCCTTCATGTTCCATCAGCCAGACCTGGACTGTGTTGTAGTATTAGCCTGTATGTGTTTCTGTACCTTATTTGGGTTCTTTCTCTTTTATTGTATAACCCAATAAACCTCGTTTAGTTTTATTGAAGCATTTGTGTCTTTTTCTTTCTATTTGGGGAGGGTACATAAAACTGCCTGTAGCGCGTACTGTCCTCAGCTTGATCCCTTTGAACACGGGGACACTCCCCCCATTTTGACTAAACTTGGCTAATTCCCATAAATTTAAAGATAGAGCAGATATTGGGGAACCAGCCCCCCAATAATCTCACGTTGCAGGGGTTCTCGTGTTAACAGATCAACTTGCAAAGAGTACCCCAGGGAGGCAGGAGATATGTGCATGAGAGAGACATTTGGGCAGCAGCAGTAGCAGCAGGAGATGAGGAAGAGCAGAGGAGGAACAATCAGGCACTGGCACAGGCTTTGAGTCCACAATAGACTCCAGCGTGTTGCAGGGTATCAGCTTGCAGAGATTTCCCTGGGAGAGCATTGGCACCTCAAAGTGTGACAGGGGGCCCAACTTTCAGTGAATGCACCAGGGGGCAGAGAGAGATAGAGAGAGTGTGTGTGTGTGTGTGTGTGTGTGTGAGAGAGAGAGAGAATTGGGCAGCAGCAGCAGCAGGCAAGCTCTGGCATTGGCACCCCAAAGTGTGATAGGGGTTTCAACTTGCAGCGAGTTCCCCGGGGTTGCAGATTATGAGAGAGAAACTGGTAGATGGCAAGTGGGCGCAGCAGCAGCAGGCACAGGTATTGGCTTCACACCCCAAGTATGGCAGGGCTTCAGTTTCCACTCCTAGGGTGGCCAGATAACATGTGAGGTAGAGATAATGGCAGGCAGGCACTGGGTAGTGGGCAGCACCCCAGATGTAACAGGATGTCAACTTGCAGAGAGTACCCTGGGGGGCAGGACATATGAGAGAGAGAGGGACAAAGACAGAAGGCAGGAGGAGCATCAGGTGGCATTGGCACCCCAAGTGATGGCAGGGCTTCAACTTGCAGAGAGTGCCCCAGGGTGGCCTGTCACCATAAGAGGTAGGGAAAATGGCAGGTGGACACTGGGCAGTTGACAGCACCCCATATATTACAGAACATCAACTTGTAGAGAGCACCCCAGAGGGGTAGGGTATATGAGAGACAGAGACTAGAGAGATACGGAGAAAGATCGAGACTGGCCTAATTCTCTCATCCAGGCAGCAGCAGCATGTGTGAACATAGTGACTGGTTGTGTCTCTCTCAGGCTGGTGGCAGCAGTGGGCACTTAGTGTCTGTCTCTCTGGTGGGTGGCAGCAGTGGCTGCTGGACATTTAAACTCATTCTGGTGGATGGCAGCAGCATGTTGGGTACAGTGGCTGGTGGTGTCTTAGGTGGGTGGCAGCAGTGGGCACTTAGTGTGTCTCTCATTCTGGTGGGTGGTAGCAGCATGTGTGGGCAGAATGGCTGGTGGTGTCTCTCTCAGGCTGGTGGCAGCAACGGGCACTTAGTGCCTCTCTCTCTCTGGTGGGTGGCAGCAGTGGGTGCTGGACACTTAATTTATCATTCTGGTAGATGGCAGCAGCATGTTGGGCACAGTGGGTGGTGGTGTCTCTCAGGCAGGTGGTAGCAGTGGGCACTTAGTGTGTGTCATTCTGGTGGGTGGCAGTATGTGTGGGCACAGTGGCTGGTGGTGTGTCTCAGGAGGGTGGCAGCATTAGACACTTAGTGTGTCTCTCATTCTGGTGGGTGGCAGCAGTGGGCACTTAGTGTCTCTCCCTCATCCTGGCTGGTGGCAGCTATGAGCACAGTGGCTGGTGGTATCTCCCTTATTCTGGCTGGTGGCAGCTGTGGGCACTTAGTCTCGCTCTCTCTCTCATCCAGGTAGGGGGACTTCAGGAGCATGTGGGCACAGTGCCCTGTGTCTCCCTCATTTCAGCTTGGCAGAAACCCAGCTATCACAAGGCTAAGGCTTCAACTTGCAGGAAGTGCCCCAGGGTGGCCTGGCACCATATGAGGTAGAGAAAATGGCAGGCGGACACTGGATAGTTGGCAGCACTGTGGATGTTACAGGGTGTCAACTTGCAGAGAGTTCCTGGGGGAGGGGGTAGAAAAAGAGAGAGAGAGGGCAGCCAGTATTTGGGGAGGAGGGGTTGGGAGCAGAGAGAGAGAACTGCCAGAATGAAGCAGCAAAGCTGACCCTGAAGTTGGCAGTGTGCTCCTCACTCCAACTCAGAGGCTAGCTCAGGGAACCCCAGCAGCAGGTTAACCTTAAAAAGACCAACTGCTCCACCAAGAAAGGGTGCCAGTCTCTATGGGTTTGGACTTACAATTTCCCCTGCCATCAAAAACACACTTTTGCTGGACATGTTGGTTGGTGGGTATGAGCGCAGTTCCTGTGTCACCTTGGCCAGGGCCTGTCACACCAGGCCTTTGGGTGCCCAGTAGTGCAAGGGGTCACTGCTGGGATCCTTGATGAGCTCCTCCAGATAGCAGGAAACTGCTGTCTCTGAGCTATCATGCTTTTCCTGGGTGTGGGTGCTGCCGACTGCCTCCCCAGTGGTCTCTGCCCACAGTGCCTGCCCTGGGGTAGTCCAGCGTGTGTGTGTGTGTGTGTGTCCACAGTGCTTCTTCTGGCCCTGATGCTGGGGGTACTGTCCCCCCTTCCACTTCCCTCTGCATCAGTGCCGTGATTCTGCCATATGCCCCTCTCTGCCTTCTGTACCCTCTGCACCAGCACTTCCTTCCACAAGGTGAAGGTCGCATAGTGAACTGCCATGCTTCACTTTACCCTGGGATTGCAGATTGTGGCCAGAATGTACTCCGCCTGGCCAGTTATGGGATCCAACCACTTCTTCAGTTTGTTCGGCAACCTCTTACCCTGGGCCACCACCTCTGGTACGAGGCGCTGCTTCTCGCTCAGGGTGGTGGTGTCTGCACTGAGGGTCTCAGAGGCATCCTTACAGGCTTGAGGATGTGCACTGCCTGTGCCATCATCGCCCACTCTTCCTGTGTGACTGCTGCCCACACCCCGATTTCACCCACTTGGGCCACCAGCTGCTCCATCATGAGGCCCACATCTTGCATGAGGTGGTGCTGCTGCACACCCAGCTCCACCTGCTTCTTCCACAGGAGGTGACTGCCCTGCTCCTGTTGAAGTACCCTGGGATCTTCCTTGCCTGCCTCTATCATGTCATGAAGGTGACTGCCACCTCCTTTCTCCCCCAGGCCCAGGGCATCCCTGACCACCAGGTGAAATGTGTGGGTAGCACAGCTGATGCCCACAAAGTTGCCCTCCTGCACAGCCTTCTGCATGTTGGCCCCATTGTAGGTCACCATGTAGTCCTTGGTGAAAGGTACTTCTCTGCTTAGCCACCCCTAAGCCACTATAGCCACTGTACTATAGCTTAGCCACTGTGCCACTATATTCAGTGTCTCCACGATGTTAGTAGCCATGTGGCTCTTGTTCAGGACCTGCTTTTTGATTTTTCAATTGTCTTTGAAAAAGACAATGACACTGGTTGTGCCTTACTATCAAATGCCATCCCACATCACCTTTAGCAGGAAGGTGATGCCATCCCTGTACTGGGCAGCCAGGGAACAGGTGAAGGAGTAGCTGGCGAGGGCAGAGGGGGTGGGGGGTCCAGACATCCGGAACAGCCAGAGTACACAACATGCCTTTTTCTCCCTCACTGCTCACTGGTGGCAAGTGCAAGAGGTGAGAGCAGTAGGCAGCAGCCATCAGGGAGCAGGGTACACTGTACCCTGAAGCCTTAGCTACACTGTACCTGGGTACAGAGGGTTGGTGCCCTGGTTCAAACGGGCCAGGGCTGTGTGGACATCTGTCCCCATGCATCATTTTATCCTCTCTGGCAAGACAAATCAGTTCTTCCTCCAGTGTGTCATGAATGATCATGGGTGGGTTCTGTGTAGGTCACGGGAGTGCACTTTCATCCATGCTACCTTCAAATGAGTGACCGGGTGGGTGGGTAATGTGTGGCCATGCGTGGTACTGTCTCTTACCAACCCAAAGTCTGAGGGAGGGCTGAGGACGTGACTTCTCGGACCTGTCAAAAGTAAGCATTGTATATGAAACCTAGTAAAGAGGTAAGTAGTCGTTTTAAGACGATGTTTTAAGAAGTTAGTAGTTTTAACTTTTTGTTTTACTCTTCTGTTGTATCCCGTGTG
This sequence comes from Sphenodon punctatus, assembly GCA_003113815.1. NCBI lineage: Eukaryota > Metazoa > Chordata > Lepidosauria > Sphenodontia > Sphenodontidae > Sphenodon > Sphenodon punctatus. The sequence continues at coordinate 3,504,411 of QEPC01006720.1, read as the reverse complement.
CCCCTGTTTTTTCACTTTCCTCAGTGTCCTCCTTATTAGGTGTGCTGTTAAGTTTAAATAAAGACTTCAATTTTTACAATCTAAAACAACCCGTGAGGCAAGGATCTCTCTCTCTCTCTCTCTCTCTCGATCTCTCTCTCGGGAACTTGGAGTAACTTAATCACACCAAGAGCCTTGATTGGTTCGGGCCAGACTCCACTATTGCTCTACACCCGGCATATAAAATATTGTAGCCTGCTATATGAGTTGATACAGGGGAAATAGAATCAGGGCCCACCCCCCACTCCACAGCAGTCCTGTTTGTATTAGGTATGCATCGTTGCTTCCAATTCCCAATGCAGTTACACACGGGGCAGTCTGAATTTGCCCCATTGTGATTTTCACTTAGGGACAGATATGTTTTTCTGTGATTGCTATCCATTGTTTTTCATGATATGTACCTCTAATTTTGCTGAAGTCTCTCTCTCTCTCTCTTTCTATCTCTCTCTCACCTTATCCTTTATCAGTCCGGTAAGTGTTCCTCAGATTGTTTGTTTGTTGTTAAAAAAGAAAAGAAAAGAAGAGGATGTCGGGGCTTATGTCTGCCCCAGAATTCTCACCCTTTAAGCCTGGAAGCATAAGGATAGTACAAGAGGAATCAATAGAGCAACTCTGCCATGTGCCACCAATCCAACAACCCCTGTTTCTCCTGCCCCCACTTTGCCAGGGCTGGATTAAGTTTGTTGGAGGCCATGGGTTGGGCTGCCACTGCTCTGATCACCTCTTTGGTGACAAAACATGCTCACTGTCGAACACCTGATGAGTGGCAGTAGTAAAACACTTCCTGCCCATCCACAGTAGCTCCAGCCAGTCAAGGGAGAGACTGAGATGGGTGGGAGTTGCCGCTGCTGTTGCCATGCATCATCTGTTCAGCAGCGATGATGTTTTGCTCCCCAAACAACTAACCAGTGACAGATGTGGGCCTCATCCCTGACATCCAATGAACTTTTTTCCGCTGTGGGTGGGGGCAGCAACAGTGCCAGGGCCGGTCCTGGAAGAGGTGCCAGGGCTGAGTTCTGGAGCAGATTAAGCCCTGTTTATGAGATGGGACTAGGAGTAGCTGAGACGAACCAGACAACGTCCCAGACTAGAGAAACTGACTAGAACCTAGAGCTGCACCTGCTTGTGCTGCTGACCTGCTTGACCAGAAGTAATAATTAGTGTCTGCTCTGGCAATGCATGAAAACATCACCAGGAAGCCGGTTTCATCCATGTGTGTGGGCAGAGTCGGCTTTAGAATTTGTAGGGCCCATGGTGAAAACAAAATGGCCCCAGCTCCTTTGACAGTTGATAGTCTGGTGCTTGCTTAGAACACAAAGTCTTATGTTAGCTTTTTAAAAGCACATCAGTACAATGTGCGTGTACTTAGCACTTGTATAGGTATAATGTCCTGCCATAGAACTGAAGCAGGATGTCTGGTCACACACACATTCATTTTCTCCCTATCACACACACAGAGGCTTCCTCCTGTTCTCCCCGCCCCTCCTTGTGCCAGCTGCATGCCCAACCATTTCCTCCAAGAGGCCTCCCTGTTCTGCCCTAACCACACCCCACCTCCTTTTTGTCATAGTCCTTGCCGCTCCTCCCAGCTTCTTGGTTGGCTGCTGCAGTATCTATGCAGTTTCCCCTGCACAATGCCTCCTAGTGGCAAATTAGTAGAATGACCGTTTGTGTTATGTTCAAAGAGCAGTGGTTCAATAAAGTTGTAGTTCGGTTAAGTTGTCTTGAGACATAACGCTGTTCAGTGTTCTGTAACACAGTGTGCTACTGTTACAGTGTTTGGACATACTGTCAACACAGTGTTCACCCCAAACACTGGAAGTGAACAACTGCCAGGTCTTGACAGTTTAATCAGTGTTTGGGGTGAACACTGTTTTGATGGTATATCTAAACACTGTAGCGGCAGGACACTGTGTTACAGAACACTGACACTGGGTGTCTTTAGACGTAACGTCAATGGGTGTCTGAATGTGTGTTTTGACCATGTCATATCACCGGTTTGGACCTGTGTTCACCATGTGGCGCAGCTTAGACACACAGCCCATCTTGGGGCAAATCAGTGTTTTGCTCGCCACCCAATCTCAGCATGCAAGCACTGCTGCCTCGTTCCCTGTGCCACAGGATATCATTAGACACAACGTTGACCACATGTTCAGCTGGAACACGCAAATTGTCCTTGTGATGCAATGGTGTTCACATCACATGTTCAGCAGATGGCCAAATGGGTGTTGGTGTTCCAGCAAACAAGCAGAGGGTACATGTGTCTGAATCCTTGGGTGCTGGTCCAGTGGAGACATTACAGCTACTAGTTTGGATAAGGCTTGTTGATAACAACAGAAAGCAGGGTGGAATAATGCACACAGTGCATTTTTAGATGAGTCTGGCCTCTTTGCAGATTTTTCAATCTGCACTCAGCAATCTTGCGTGTGTGTGTGTGTGTGTGTGTGTGTTTAGATGTGCCTCCCTGCACCAGAAGTCTGACTCTTTCTGACTCTGAGCCACTATTCCTATACCTACTGTCTGTTTACCCTTATCCTTGCCACATGGACCTGCCTGCTGTCATTCTCATTGTAACCAAGCCTAGTACGTGCACTTGAGACCTCGCATCTTCATGAATGTTAGACCCCTTGTCTCTCCCTCTGTTCCCCTTCCTAAGTCTCTCCCNTCGCATCTTCATGAATGTTAGACCCCTTGTCTCTCCCTCTGTTCCCCTTCCTAAGTCTCTCCCCCAGCTCCTGCCTCTCAGATTGTAAGCCCTGGGGGCAGGGACCGTGTCTATTTTATTACTTTGTAAAGTGCCAGGTACACTGCTGGCGCTATATAAATGTTTGTTAATAATAATAATAAGAAAGTCGCCCGGCCACCACTGAAAATAGCAGTGCTGGGCTGAGAGCAGATTGAGAAATCCGCAAAGAGAGCAGGCTCATCTAAAAAGGGCCACACTCCTCATATTCCTGGACCTTGGTCTGGTCTTGCTCCTCCAGCCTGCCCACTGTCCAGCTTTGCTTCCTTGTCTTCCATCTTGTTCCTGTCTCCCGGGTTCTCCTCTCCCTGTCTCCCTGTTCCCTTTACAGCCTAGCTCCCTGCTTGCCTCCTTGGTTCCCCCCAGCCTTGCCTCCATAGCCATGATCCCCTTCCTGCTCTTGTCTCCCTGGGTGCTTTTACATGAGCGGGTTGCCGTGGCGCGACCCGCTCCTGTCTCTCCACCCTGGCTGTGCTTCCTGATTTCAGTCCTGGCCCCGATCCTGGACTTGCACTTGTCTCTCTGATTTCCTCTTCAGCTTTGCTCCTTTCCTTGCTTCCTTCCTGACTCCTGGTCCTAATCCTGAGCTCCAGTCCCTATGTTCACCCTTGTCCCAGACACCCATTCTTACTCACACAATTAATGATCTTCTTAGTGAATTACTCTCATGCTCCCCACAAGAAGACTATGTTTAACCAAGGGACTTTAACATCCACACCCTAACAAAGCACCTGTTCTGCTTAATCATTGCTGTCTTTTTATGTTGAAGTGTTTCACAATTTGAGTTTTCTGTTCTATATTTACTTTTCTTTGCTGTTCTGTACTCTTCTTGCTTTAACATTTTGTGTGTGTTAGCCATAGTAACTAAGCAAACTCCGTTCTCAATGATCCCATACCTCAAACCATGTTAATGACCTTATGCTGTCCATTTACAGAGATATATTAATTAACCCCCATGACTCTCTGGGCTCCCTTCTACACAACCCCTTCCTGCTCTTCCATCCAATGTATATATGTTACTGTAAACGCTATATTTCCTTATCAATCCTGTACCAAGTACTGAGAGACACACAGTCATCAGTCAGTCACCTCCATTCTTATCCGCTCTCAGGGTGTGCCTACTCTGATAATCCTAATGTGAATGCAAGTTAATGTTCCTATCAGCCAATTGTTATCTAGACAAATTAGTTATTAACAGAGTGGGAGTGGGGAAGGCTAAGCACAGTTTCAAACCAGGACTTCCACTGCTGAGCCTCCATGGGCTCTTATTCACTCTTTGAGGGATATGTGTCTGAAGCTGAAGTTGTGCATTTTTGTAAATATCCATTTCCCTACATTATAGATCCTTATTTTAGCTTTGTTCAAGTAGTGCGTTATATATTTCTTTGTCAATTTGATGTGTTCAGTGGTAAGTGGTGAGCAGGTACAAGGCATACGTCCTACAATTTACTACATTACGCATGTTTTGGCATTATTGAAAGAGAGATTAGTTACCCCCATACTGCCATACCTTATGAGTCGGTGACAATGGGGAAACTGCAGTGAACATGGCTCCTTGCAATGAGGCGTACGCTTCTGGGGGTGGTAGGTGGGGGTAGGAGACAGTTTTTGAGCACCATTATGAAGATGATCCATTAACTGTAATACAAAAGGCTGCGGATGAACTTGGGTGCAATAGAAGATAAAGGCTTGTTGCCCAGTAAGAAAAGGACAACTGGGAGCAAAGATATCATGTGAGCATTATTCTTTTCCAGATAGATATTCTATAAGTGCGTATAATTTAAGATATAAGGGACTAGATTCTTGGTTCAGCTTAGCTTTGCTTGGTGTAAGCCTCCAAGGGGAAAAAGTAACCCTGTGCCATCTTTACAGCTCTTCTTAATCTTCGGGTTTACCAGTGGGAAACTTTGAACAATGTCATGGTTTCTCTAATTTGTGTTAGTTTGTGATGGCCCAGTGTGCTACCTCATGAGTTGGATCACTGGTTCATATTTTCCTCCTCCAGGATATCTATTGTCATTTAGTCTTACATTTGTAGAGTGGCGAGTGTGACAAGACATCAGTCCTTTCTGAGACTTCCATTTCCTAGTACAATAGAAAAGTAAAGTAAGTAATGAAACACTACATATTAGCAACCTTATTTTGAATGCAGGGCACTAATGGAAATAAGGACTATCCTATATTGCCATGTTCACATTCTCTTATAGGCAATAGCATAAAGTTGGGGTCAAATCTCAGATTTTTGTTTTGCCCGTTATACAGCCAGGAACCAGACAGAAAAGTTCAAATGTCAAGTGTACTTCCCTCTAATTCAAAGGTATGTGAATCCATGGTTTTTGTTCAGACTCATCTCTTCTTGGTAATAGTGCTTATGCAGGGCCGGCCTTAGTATTCATGGGGCCCAGGGCAGGGGAGAAATGTGGGGCCCAGTCTCCTACCGGCAGCTTTGCCGCTGGTGGCCGGCGGGCCTAGGGGTGCTCCCCGGCTCAGGGGGTGCTCCCCAGCTTGGTTTGGGGGCACTACCTGGGCCTAGGCTCAAGGATGGGCAGAGGGGCACTCCCCTCCACCCATCCCCAAGCCCAGCCATTTCGGGGGCACCTACCTTGGCTTCCACATCCACCCCTCACCATCCTGGGCCCGCTCACCAGGGCAGCTCCCTGCGGCGGGGGTAGGTGCAGCAGCAGCAGCAGCAGCAGTTTAAGCCACCGCCGCCGTCTGCCACCACTGGAAGTTGCAGGGACTGGGGGAGAGGCGGGGGCGGGGCCTCTGCCTCTCCTTCACTTCCACTGGTGACTGCCCCCCCCCCCCCCTCTGTCTAGCTGTCTTGGCCAGGGGGAATGAGGGCGAGGCAGAGACCCTGCCTCTCCCACATTTCCCCTGGCTGAGACTGAAAGGCAGTGGAGGGGGGGCACGGAGTGTAGGAAAGGCAGGGCCTCTGCCTCTCCCTCACTCTGTGCCCCCACCCCCCGCTGCCTGCCAGGGCCCAGGGTGATGTGGACCAACCGGTCAGTCGACCAGGGGTCCCCCGTGTAGGGTCCCCCCAGGAGTGTGGCCCAGGGAGACCACCCTGAGCCGCCCTGCGGTAGGGCTGGCCCTGTGCTTATGTGGAAATTTTGCCGAGAGTCTACTGACCTTTCTATTCCAAGCTTATCTTTAGAAAGGTAGAGCAGAGTATATCATCATCATCATCATCACAATTTATTTGTGCACCCCTCATTGGGGTGCACTATAGCCAGATAAAGAGGTAAATCCTCATTCATAAAGTAGTTGCAGAGGCCCTTTTCCTGTCTTCTGCAGAGATCTGTTAGATTTATGGATCTGTGGATTTATCACATGTGCACGTGTACGTGCCCTGTCCTCAACACACATTTCTCCCCTAGAGGCTCTCTTGCATGATGCTGAGCAACTCCGCTCCCACAGTGACAGTCAAACAACTTATCAGCAAATAAATATCCTTTTGTCCTTTATTTTCAGAGACTACAGAGAAGAAGGCCATAGAAAAACCTATATAGAATGTATCTAATGGATCTGTTGGGATCTAAGTCCTTTGTTCATTGAAGTGAATGGTTTATATACCTCTCAACAGTCCCTATTTAGACGGGACAGCTCCTCTTTGAGTGCTGAGTCCCACTGTTTCTCCTGCAGGGGATCAAAATCCCTCTTTCAGGAGAGAGAGAGAGAGAGAGAGAGAGACTGGCATTCAAGCCTCAGGTACCTCTTTCCTGGTTGCCTCCCAGGAAAAGTACTTGAGAGAAGAATGGAGACATGAAGGAATGAAAAAGAAACTAAATGGAATTAGAAGCAGGAAAACTTCTGTCCCTCTTGCACTTGGAATGTTGAAAGGTGTGTGTGTGTGCACGTAGGTGCGAGGGGGTGGAGCTTATTGGTCAAGTACACAGGGCTTGTTTCTCTTTAGCCACTTGAAATGTTAGGAGGTATGTGTTTGTAGTAGCTGGCACTGTACACACAGTGCTGCAGTTAGGGAGCTACCAGATTCATTATAGTCAGATATCCATTATAAATGAGGGCATTATAGACAGGTTGCAATGTATCATTGAATTTAAGATTGATCTGTTGGTTTTCAAGGCGTTGAACAGCATAGGCCCTGGCTGTATTGGAGATCTGCTCCTTGTGCTGGTGGTTATCTGCGCTCAGAAATCAGTGGGCAAGCAGGCCTTTGCTGTGGCAGGCTCCATAGTGTGAAGCTCCCTCCCTCCAAATGTCCCACAGTTTGGGGCTCTTTGATAGGGTTTTACCTATGGCTTCAAAGAAATTAGTTTCCTTACAGATTTGAATCACACATGTGATTACAGTTTTGGATTACTGTCCTAGATAAAAAACCCGTAACTTTGATGATAGTAACTCTGAAGTATTTAGTGCTCCCCTTGGCTCTCTTCCTCTTTGGGGCCGTTTTTAAACGGACAGAGGTAGGTGGGAGGATGGGTGTTTTGCTGTGGTGGGTGGAGGTGTGTGTGCCCTTTTACACGGTTTTCTGGAGGGCTCTGTGGGTGGAGTTGGGTGCCAAATGGATGGAGGTGGGTGTTGCGTGGGAGTGCACCTGCACCCGCACCCATTCCACTCGGTGTTCACACAGGTAAACACAGAGCGCACACCCCTCCACCCACCGCTGGCCATATACACGGATGCCACCCCCACCCCCCGGCACACCTGCCCGAGCACCGAGCGGGGGAGGGACGTCCATGTAAAAACGGCCTTTGTAATTGAATGAAAAACACTGGATGAAGGGGAAAAAATATTATTATTATTTATTATTATTATTAACAAACATTTATATAGTGCCAGCAGTGTACCTGGCACTTTACAAAGTAATAAAATAGACACGGTCCCTGCCCCTAGGGCTTACAATCTGAGAGACAGGAGCTGGGGGAGAGACTTAGGAAGGGGAACAGAGGGAGAGACAAGGGGTCTAACATTAATGAATCAATAGTGCTTCAGAGAAAACCATGACTGGATTGTTGCCAAATCCTGTCGCTTCTCTCTCCATAACATTGCTAAGATTCGCCCTTTTCTCTCTGTCTCCTCTGCCAAAACCCTTGTTCACGCCCTGGTCATCTCTCACCTTGATTACTGTAACCTCCTTCTCACTGGCCTCCCCCACTCTTACCTTTCTCCCCTTATCTCTGTCCAAAACTCTGCTGCCAGGGTCATCCACCTCACCCATTGCTTCGACCACGTGCAGCCCCTCCTCTTCTCTCTTCACTGGCTCCCCCTTCCTGAACGAATCCTGCACAAGCTCCTAGTCTTCACCTATAAAGCTCTTCACAACCTTGTTCCCCCCCTATTTCTCGGTGCTAATTTCCCTCCATACTCCAGTCCGTGAACTCTGCTCCTCCTCTGTCCCCTCTCTCACCCTCCCATGCCTCCCTTTCTCCCCTAACCACCTTCGTCCCTTCTCCCTAGCTGCCCCCCACGCCTGGAACTCCCTCCCTGCCCACATCCGTCTCGCCCCCTTGCTTTGTACCTTCAGATTCCCTCCTCAAGACTCACCTCTTCCGCTCTTCCCTCCCCGACTCCTTGCTCCCCTCACCTAACTCCTGCTGATACCCTCCATCCAGTACAATCTGTCACCTGAGGTCTGTGTACTCATATCCTCACACATTGACCATCCAGCCATCATTCTTGATGTAACCAAGCCAAGCGTGTGCATCTGGGACCTTGCATCTTTGTGAATGTTACACCCCTTGTCTCTCCCTCTGTTCCCCTTCCTTCATCTCCTCCCCTCCCTCTCACCCTCCCACCCCCCGACGCATCTCTCAGATTGTAAGTCCTAGGGCAGGGACCGTGTCTATTCAATTAATTTGTAAAGCGCCAGGTACATTGCTGGTGGTATATAAATGCTTGATAATAATAATAATAATTGAGGAAGCCAAGGAGGACAAGTATCTCAGCTAATACATATGGACTGCAGAAGACAGAATTTATATATCTGAACGCTTTAAGAAATTGACCTGAAGGGTAGAAATGAAATGATTGTGTGTGAGAGAACTGTATTGGATAAAAGCATCTACTATTCCCTGTTTTCCCAGAACGTTCCAGTGTCTCCTGAACATTCCAAATCAGAAAACGTTAGTGCTAGCCTGAACATGAAGGTAGAGAACAAGGCAGGATGTGAGGAAACCCCCCTTAGTAAAAGAACTGCTCACATCTGGTAGAGAATTCAGGTGGGATCACTAAACTTTGTGTCTTGAGACGTGCAGCATTATGTCCTATGAAGGAGCACTTTATTTACGTACAGTGAACATCCTTGTTCTGTGCCTGTACCATAAACATGAGGTTTCATTTAACTATTAAATTGCTGGTGTTTAACCCCATATTGGACCTAGGATATAAAATGCTTCACTTATTTGGCAAAAGCAGGTACTGTACTTTACTGAAAACTCTTTTATTACCTTGCAACTACAACAGATACTACACTTCAATAGACTATGCCTGTCAACTGATTAAAATTTTTAGTTGATTAATTTTGAATTTCTTTTGTGGCTTAATTGGACAATTAATTGATTTGATAAACTATTAGAACATTATTGACCCTCAATATAGCTTTACACAATGCAAATCATTGATGTATATAAATATAGATTTAAATATATTATTTTTAAGTGTTTAAATTTTAATTCTTGCATTTAAAAAAATTAAGTAATTTAAAAATTAAGTGTTTTTTAATTTTTATTTATTTATTTTAAATTTTCTATCCCTCCCTTCCCACCAAAGGTGGCTCAGCCTTTTTAGTCTCTATTTTAATGTCATCAATGCATTCATCAATTAATCTGACCAATGTCCTTATTTGATGTGTTTTATTGGTTGTAAGCTGCCCCGAATTGCCTGAGGCAAGAGGGAGTGGGATAATAATGTTTATATATAAATATAAATATTTTGGAGTTAGTTTTAGCCAACAGTCTGCATATCTAAGGGTCAGAATTGCACCTTATCCTGAATAAATTCCATTGAAATCAATGAAATCTGTAAACCTGTGATCCTTTAGTCTAATTGAATCCTGACCAGGCTCTGGGAAGTATGAAGTCCTTGATGTGAACCTTATATAAAACATTTACTTGGTTCATGACAGAGGTAAATAAGTGAAAGAATTAAAACAGCCAAGAAAGTAAGAAAAAGTGCAGCCCCGGTGGAGAAAGAAAATAGAAATGTAGACTAGATTCATATATTTATTGTCCCCTACCCTGAAAGAAGACACGTGACACCATTTTTGTGGATGAAAATAAGGCCGCACCAAACTTTATTAGCCTCGTCGGGGGGGAGGGGG
>QEPC01006720.1:3475435-3492036 GCA_003113815.1 Sphenodon punctatus | reverse complement strand
CCACCCACCCCACCCCACCCCACCCCAGCTGCTAAACCTGGGGGCTCAACACCCTTCACTCCTTGACCCGGGTCCTCCATCCCCAGGGCTTCAGCCAGCCCTGTTGCCGCATTCCTGGGTGCCCGCTGCTACTGCTCTGCAGCAGCAGGTGTCTTCTTTTTAACCTTACTCATCCTAGGGTGCGCTGACTCACTACCGGGGGAGGGGGCGCTCACAGTGCGGTACTCTGCCCGCTGCGAGTGCTGCTTCTCAGACAGACTCCAGCCTGCAAGTGAGGCTGGGGCTGTTTGCACAGCGGAGTTAGGTTCCACCCCCTGGATCTTGCACATGTGGGCCCTTTCCACCTATCAGCACTGCTGGGGCTGCCTAGCAACCCCGGCCGGGTCCCTGCCTTTTCCCGCTGCGCTCACCAGCACGGCCACTTTACTGCCCCGGGACTTGCAGCCCCAGCGGCACTTCCAGCTCCCTCTGTGTCCCGCCTCCTGTCCCAGGCAGGCGCAGCAAGGGGCCTGCCACCCACCACCCTTGGGGGAGGGGAGCGGAGGCAAATCTCCAAGCACCAGAATTTGAATTCAGAGAGAGCACCAGGATTAGTATTTGTTGGCATGGAACACTGGATTCCAAAGATATGTTTAGAACTGATACAGGTACCTGGACAGAAAAATCTGCACTACCAAATCAAAAATGGTGGTCAATATGTGTTTTTTCTCCACCAGGTATTGTTTTGGTTTTAATTTTTTTTCAGTTTCATTATTTCAGTCATTTTTATATTTTTATTTATTTTCAGTTTCATTATTTCAGTCATTTTTATATTTTATTATTTTTATTATTTATTTTAGATTTATACCCTGCTCTTCTCCCTAAGGACTCAATGTGGCTTACAAAAACATATAGAAAATACCTTGCATAAAATTACAAAAATCCAATCAGAAATCACAAACAGTTAAAAATCAATTTAAAAATTCCAGGGTACTAATATTACAAAGTTCAAAAGAAGATTGAGGGAGTCCATGGTAAACAGGTTCACTGAAGGCTGTTCACCGAGATGGCTCTTAGCAATGGGAAATGGATCATTCCATATATCAGGGGTAGGCAAAGTTCCCAAATCCAAGGGCTGCATTTCAAAATTTTCATATCGCTGAGAGTCATAATACAATTTACACTGACAAATTTTAAAAATTAAATTAACCATCTTACAAAATAACTTAACATGTATAAGTTAAAATAGAGTAGTATTGACAAACACTGTTTAATATTATTGTTTAAAGAACTTTTAAAAATGGAATCCCTCATTTCAAAAGTCCATGCGTTTGAGTTACATAAATAAAAGGCAGTGAACATGAAGTAGGGTGAGGAACTAAAAAAATAAATAATTGGCCACAGTTCTCTTTCTCACTTCACAGTTACGCGAGCGGCGTAATGTTCCCGTTCTCCCCAAAGAGACTGCAAGTCCTGCTGGAACTGAAGCCACGTTTCTGTGTTTTCACTTTTACAACTTCTTTCCTGTGCTGGATTTGGGATACCACCCGCTGATGAGCTGCAGAATAGTAGCTTCCCAATCCTGGGGGTGGGGCTCAGGGACACTTCCCCTGAAGCCACAGCCCCCAGGAGACTCCGGTGGGGGCAGAAGGCACAGCTCAATTATCTTGCTCCTGAGGGAGCCACATGGAGACATGCCAAGGCAGCCACCTCTGGTGAGAGTCTCAGTATAGACGCTCAAGAGCAATATGTAGTTCCCAAGCCGTCATTGACATTTACCCACCTATATAGGTCCTGTTCTTTCTGTTTTACTGATCCATGCAGTGTAGGCCACTGTCATAGACAGCATACCGGGCTAGGTAGAACATTGTTCTGACCGAGTATAACCTTGCTTTTGCTAGGTGGATGCAAAATTAATTCATGCCCACTTAAAGACCTCTGCCTGAGTGCTGTAAATAGGACTTATCACAAAAATAAGAACCAGGGGTGCAATCCACTGGCATAGCTATTGGGCCGCAGTGGGGGTCGCTGGGGCCCAGAGCCAGAAGTGAATGAGTCTGCCTAGGCTGGCTCCTCTCTCCTGCCGCAGCTTGGACTCATTGCAATGCTCAGAGCAGGAGGAGCCTCTAACTCAGAGCTTACAAGTCCAAGCCACCGCCAAGCTGAAGCAGGAGAGCAGAGCAGGGAGAGCACCGTCTTCACCTCTGCTTAGTTCCGCTGCCCGGGGAGCTCTGTGGCTGTGCAGCTGGTGCTCGAGGAAAACGCTGCCCAGACAGGGCAGAGCAGGGGAAAGGATTCGCTCCCTGAACAGCTGCGTTAGCAGAGGGTGCACTCAGCTGGCAGGAGTGCACCCACCTTGCCCTGCCCCTCTCCATGCATCCTGCTCCCCGCATCCCCCTCCAGCTGGCATCCCCTTGCCCTCACCCAACCCACACTCCTGTACCCCATCCTCTCCCCCTTCAGCCCCCAACCCATCTCCCCAGCCCCTTTCACCTAACCCCACCTGCCACCCCATCTCCCCCACCCCAGCCAACCTTCTATCACCCAGCCCTGCTCATATGCAAGTCCCACCTCATCTTCCTCAGGCCCTTTCACCTAACTCCACCTGCACCCCAGCTCCCCCAACCAACCGTCCTTCACCCCAGCCCCGCTGACCCATTCATCTGCAACCCACACCCCATCTTCTCTACCCAACCCTCCTGCATCCTACTTCCTCCCCATCCCATCTCTCCGAGCCCCTCTAACCTAAATTCCCTGCTGCAACTCCCCCAGCCCTTCCCACCCACCTGCACCCATAGCCCATCCCACTTGCACCCCCGCTCCAACTCCCACAGCCCTTCCCACCCACCTGCACCCCAGCTCCTCCCACCTTCATCCTTCACTCCAACTCCCCCAGCCCCTCCATTCCACCTGCACCCCACTCCAGTTTCCCACCCCTCCCACCCACCTGCACCCCTAGCCCCGCCCCTCTTCTGCATTTGCACTTCATTGATAAGNGCCCCTCTTCTGCATTTGCACTTCATTGATAAGCCAAAGGGACACACACTGAGGTCACTCAGAGTCACCCTCCCCCAGCCATTTATTTCTGCCCCCAGCCTCCCTGCTCCCTGACTGGAAAACTGCAATTGTTCCCCTCCCCGCTTTCAATGGGATTTGTCTTCAAAGGAGCCTGACTGGGGTTGGAGGCAGCTAGAGGAGGCAATGGACAGAGTCTGGACCATGAGGACTTCGAGCAGTGGGTTCAGCACAGCCAGAAACAAGGTAGGGGCTTGTACTAGCAGTCCCCCCTCCAGCAAGTTAATATCAGGTTAGGATTTTCAAATTATTCTGTACATGGTGGTTCGGTTTTGATTATTTATTTATTTTACTTCTGAGTCACCCTTGGGGTGGGGCCCATAATTGTGGGCTGAGCCCAGACCCTTCCCAACCTTGCTACACCCCTGGTGCAATCCTGACTCCATTGAAGTTAATGTCAGTGGCGGTGCTCACCTGAGGATACCTGGGGCACTGCCCCCTTATCTCTCTCTCTGTGGCCACGGCGGCACTGCAGTCTAAGTCCGATCATCCTCGGGTGACTGGAACAATTTCTGAGGATCCGCGGGTCACAGAACTATGTCGGGCAGCAGCAGACACAGCGATGTCAATTTCAGGGGGGGCACGCAGAGAAAATACGCATGCATGAGTGCAGGTTCTGGAGGCCCCAATGCCCGCAGCGCAGTGAGCATGCACAGTTAACTTTACTGTTTTCCGGGTGGGGGTGGGGACTGGCTGCGCTCTGGAGTCCCATAAAGGACAAAACTATTTTGAACACGCTTTGGGTGACTCAGAGCACAGTCCAAGTGCATGCATGGGAAACTGAATTTCCATTGGATCCATGAGGTGCAGGCTTTCTAAGAGCCCTATGGGCTCAATTTTAAAATGACACCTGGGCATCAATTGTAAGCACTCAGGTGGGATGTGCTTCAGCTGTGAGACAGTCAGGGACCAGCGCACATGCTCAGTGACTTGAGTCAACTCTCAAGAAGCGAACAGCGCGCCATCCTGCTGCTTGACTTTGGTGGTGAGTAAATTGCGTGGTGGTGGTGGGGAGAGACTGGGGATGGAATGGGACTGGGGGGAGGGGGTTGGACTGGGAGATACTGGGGGATAGGGAGAGACAGGAATGGGGGAGCAACGTGCAGCACTTTAGAACTCCAGCCATTTGGCAAGGAGCTCTCCAAGCCACAAAAGGAAGGGAATTAGCCATGTCAGCATCTTCCCTGGCTTCAGAGCATAACTCGGTCCCTCACTCTGCCAGAAATCAGTTGTAAAAGCCCGCATGACAGCCTGGAGGAAGACAACCCTTGCCAGCTGTTTCCGTCTGAAGCCAACCACATCAGTAGCATGGCTCGTCCTGACACGCAGCAGTCAAGAAGCTACCTGAGAAACAAACCAAGAGGAATTCTGATTCTTGAGTCAGCAGGACGCCATTGGAACACAGATAATATTGAGTTAGCTGATTCAACAGTGATTAGACAACACAGACTGCTAGCAGACAACAGCAACACTTTGTTGCAACCATAAGCACCAGAAAATACCACATTTCTTTGAGAACTCTAATCAATTACCTTCTTATAATGCAGTAGAAAATCTGCCACCCCCGCTAAGGGACTATCAATATACAGTAGCACAGTTCAAGAGCATTTCAGACCAGATTTGGGTTGGCAAGGAAGAATTGTACCTTTCTTAACCATCCCTCAAATAATAAATGCCTCTGATTTAGTGCAGCATTNGATAAGGTGTGGCTGCTGGGGATGCTGGTCTGGATGGGCCTGGTTTGGTGACAGTGCAGCCCTGAAACTGGCCAAACTTTTTAAAAAGGCCTGTTTCTTTGGACAGGCATTTGGCCGGGGATACAGTGAAGGTACTGGGGATGCTGACTTGGATGGGGAATGTTTGGTTGCTATACAGGCCTGCAACTGCTCTCCTTGTGAACAGAAGAGAAAATAGGTTGGAGCATGGCAGAAGAGAAGGCTGCAGACAATGAGGAGATCCCTTTCCCCTGTCCTCCACTGAATCCATCTCTTCCCCTTCCTCTTCTTGTGCACCAAAACCAAACTCTTTCCCTCCTACTTCTCCTCTGTCCTGTCCTTCTCTTCCCTTTCATTCTCTTCTGATTCGGCTTGTCACAGAACAGGGAGCTAACTCAGTCATCCCAGTTCTCCAAGCAAGAAGGAAGGCTTGTCCCAAAGCCTACACCTTCAGAAGACTACAGGTGGCCAAGGAGGGCATGAAAATTGAGGATTCAAGGGTTCAGGATAAAGGTAGGCAATGGCAACGTGATCTATTTTTTTAGTCTGCTATGCTTAATTTGGACACGGTGGAAAAGAGAGAGTGGACGGGACCCCAGTAAGAGGGCTCTCTATCCCCCAGTGGCAGTGCTTCACGCAGCAGCAAGGAGTTCTCTGTGTTAACTAATGTAATGTCCATCCAATGTTAACCCTGGGAACTTGTTACTGCTGGGTTAAGTCAAGCCACTGGCCTACCGTTGCCCTGGTTCCGCCTACCATTGCCCTGACTCTGCCCCTAGGCCCACCAGTCCGCCGGCGGTAGGTTCAACTCACCCACTGTGCCACCAGCTTCAAAACCCACCAGCCGCCACTGGTTAATGGCAAGATTTCCCATGATTTCATTGGAGTGAAGATTACACCCTAGACCTGTAATCTTTATAATGGACTACACCAAAGCTGTTTCCAATTCAAACCTAGAATTAATACCCATGTCTAATATATGTCAAGTCTTATCAGTGTCCTTTCCAGATTAACTGCATACAGGAGGCATCGGGGACAGAACAATGCACATTTTCCCGTGCACAACAGGATTGCACAAGAGGGTGGGACAGGAAATAATGATGAATATTGCTTCCATTTGACGCTCATGAACAGGGTAGTTAAAAATTGGATGAACTTTACACAGGGAGTATAAAGAATGTCAGAGGATCCTTTATTGCAGGAAGTGATCGGAATCTCTTATTCATTGTTCAACTGAAAGACTCGGAATACAACACCAGAATTCTTATACTTGTGTTTTTATCTTCAGCTTACATTAGTGTGCTGGCCTCACCCATTCACCACACCCAGGTTTCTAGGTTCATATAGCATAGTGATTGCTAAACATTTTGTGTGTTTATTTGATATTTTTGTAGCCTTGCTAGGAAATACTTCCAAGCATTTATTTTTCATGTACCTGTCCTAGGGTGGCCAAATATGCACATTTTAGAGGACACTCATGAGAAATGCAGGATGCAGGGCTGCACTGGAGTCAATGCAGCCCTGCAACTTGCATTTCTCCAGAGTGTCCTCTACATTTTGCATATCTGATCACCTTAAACCTGTTCTTCCCACACAATCTCTCTTTCAGACAGTAACTCTGGCCTAAATTCTCATTTACACTGCGGGTCATTTGCCTGAAAACTGGCACTAAATGGTGCCGATCCCATGCCCTGCATGCACTGTGTGCATCCTGTGCAGATGCACGTGCATGCAAATTGCATGCAACTCCACAGAGATTGCATTGTGCTGTGCGGAACCCACACAGATCCCATGCAGATCCCACTTGGGATTGTGGCCCATGAGTTCCAAGTCACACCTTGTATCTGAAAGAGTGCCTCCTCCCTTATTTCCTGCTGCTGCCTCTGAAGTCAGCCAGGAGGACTCGCTTGCATGTCCCCAGGGTTTAATTTAGTGGTGGTGGGGATTAGGATTAGCATACCTCCCTTTTAAAAGAGGATGCTTATGAAAAAGCTGAACCCCAGGAAATTCTCCCATTAGTAGTATGCACGACTGGGGAAAATATGAGACTGGGAAAGAATGATGCTGGCTTTTTCAGGGTTGGAAATTAAAGCCAGAAAAAACTAGGTGGTTTATTTGACTATCCTATCCCACCCTCCTATAGATGGCCATCATATAGATTAAATCACAAGAACTTCTGTTTTGTATTCAGCTGTAGGGAGGTGGGGTGGTCCAGTGGTTGGGTTGCAAACTGGAGACTAGGGTTCAGTTCCCTGCTTTGATAAGCTCTGGGGTGGGGTGGTGGGTGTGTTGCAGACCTGGAGCCCAGCAATTCATATTTTTTTTTACAAATTAAGCACTGCATATACAATCAGCCTATAAAGTTTGTACAGCAAGGGGCAAGCAGAGAGACATTCTTGGTGGGTGCTCCAGAACCATGGAAACCCCTATCCCCTGGAGCTTTGTCTAAGCTTGAGCCTGCTCATCTTCCAGAGGCAGTGTAAGACTTTTCTATATAGCAGGTATTTGGTGGACAGGATTAGGGTTTGGGGTGATTTGTGATTGTGTATTTTAATTGGTCTTATTTTTGTATTTTTAAATACGTTTTTATGTATTTGTAGCAGTGCCTGTGTGCCACTTGCCCTTTAAGAAAGGTAGCATCGGCCTGAAAGGTGTAGGTTCAACTAGAAAAGGATGGCGCTCTAGGTGATGCTCTAGGTGGCACTAAGAGGAGTACAGGTGCTGGTGTGGTGGGGAACTGTGACTAGATACAAGACACCTGTGTGGCTTAGTAGCCAAAGACTGAGGCCACTTTTACACGAGGTGCTTAGAAGCGCCTCTGGAGCCCCGTATTCAAAAGGAAAGCTGCCGGGGAGTGTTTACACCCTCCCTGTGCTACCAGAATTGACGTGCCACCCATTCTCTTCAGTGGTGGTGGCTGCAGACACAGGGCTTTCAAGAGGCGCATTCTGTAGACCTCAATTTTCAGGTCTACAGAACGCGCCTCTTGAAAGCCTCATGTCTGCAGCTGCCACCACTGAAGAGAATGTGCAGCACATTAATTCCAGTAGCACTGGGGTGTGTGTGTAAACTCTCGCCGTGCGGCTTTCCTTTTGAATACGTGGCTCCAGAGGCGCTTCTAAATGCCTTGTGTAAAAGTGGCCTGAGTACCTGAAGGAAGCCAGCTGGGCTAGGGCATGGTAATGCAGCCCAAAGGCCTAGAAAAGAGAAATACAGATAATACACAAGACTTAAAAACGTATAACAAACATTCATTTGGGTCCAGTGATATTCAACATATTTATTAATGACTTTGATGAAGGGGGTGGAGGGAATATTTACAAATTTTGCTGATGACACAAAATTGGGATGAGTAGCTAACAGTGTAGAACTAGAATTCAAAAAGATCTTGATAGGTTGGAAATCTGAGCTGAAATTAATACAATAAAATCCAACCAAGTTAAATGTAAAGTGTTGCATTTAGGGAAGAAAAACCAAATGCACAAGTATAGGATGGAGGGAGACCTGGCTTGGCAGCAGTACATGTAAAACAGATATAGGGATTGTGGTTGATTACAAACTGAACATGAGTCAGCAATGTAATTCAGCTGCAAAAAAGGCTAATGCAATCATAGGTTGCATTAACAGAAGCATTGTCTCCAAGACGGTGGATATAATAAATCCATTCTATTTGGTACTAGTCAGGCCTCACCTGGATTGTGTACAGTTTTGGCACTTAGTTTTAAGAACATTGGAGGAACTGGGTATGTTTAGTTTAGCAAAGAAAAGATTAAGGAGAGACATGGCAGCAGTTTTCAAATATCTAAAGGGCTGTCATCACCAAGAAGGTGGCAAAGAGAACTGTTCTGCATTGCTACAGAGGGAAGGACTAGAATGATGGGATCAAATTACATGAAGGTAGATTTTGGTTGGACATCAGGAAAAATTTCCTAACAGTAAGAGCTGTTTGGCAATGGAACAAGTTACCTAGGGAGGTTATAGGCTCTCCGTTACTGGAGGCTTTTTTTTTTAAAAAAAAAGGCTGGACAGCCATCTGTTGGGGATGTTGTAGATGTGAACATCCTGCCCCTAAACAGGGGGTTAAACTAAATAGACCTTGAGCTTCCTTGTCATTCTATGATCGGAGAGGGCTGCTGATTCTCCTCTGCAAACCCTTTCCCCCAGACACACCTCTCCTTATCCACACTGAATGTTTGGGATTCTACAAAAGATTGTAGAACTAAATGTTTGGGTTCTGCAAGATATGGCAGTCTATAATTTTTTAAATTTTTATTTATTTATACAAACATTTGTATCCCGCATCCTCCTGCACACTGGCAGCTCGGAGCGGCGCACAACATAAAAACATTAATAAAACCGTTTAAAATACTTAAAATATACATCATAAAATTTGGCAGCAGTTAAGGCAAAATAAAACCCCTCCCCCCACCCTCCCCACCCCCTCCCTGAAGGCTCGGCGGAACAACCAGGTCTTACAACATCTACGGAAAGAGGGGAAGTCCGGGAACAGATGGGCCTCTAACAGGAGGGAGTTCCACAGCCAAGGTGCGGCCACCAAGAACGCCCTCTCTGCCGTTGCCACCCGGCATACCTGGGGGACTTCGAGTCGGGCATCCCCGGCCAACCACAAGGGCCGCAAAATGACCTGGGGCCTGAGGCAGTCTCACAGGTAAGCAGAACCCAAGCTGTTTATGGCTTTATAGGTCATAACCAACACCTTGAATTGGGCCCGGAAGAAAATAGGCAGCCAGTGCAGAGTACGGAGCACAGGGGTAATGTGCTCGCGATGGCCCATCTCTATTAGGAGACGAGCCACTGCATTCTGCACCAGCTGCAGTCTCTGGACCATCGTCAAGGGTAGCCCCACGTAGAGCGCATTACAGTAGTCCAGTCGAGAGGTAATGAAAGCATGGATGATGGTGGCCAGATTCGAGCCTCAGACATACAGCCGCAGCCATCGCACCAGATGTAATTGGCAAAATGCTCCCCTCACCACAGCTTCCACCTGACAATCCAGGTGGAGCTGCCGGTTAAGGAGCACCCCCAGACTATGAACCTGAGCGGCCAGGAGGGGGGCAGACTCCGCCGATGATGGGAGCCACCAACCCTCCAGTCGTACATACCAACATCACCTCTGTCTTGTCAGGATTCAGCCTCAGACGGTTCATCCTCATCTGGTCCCCTACCGCTGCCAGGCACTGGGTAAGCACCGAGACTGCCAGACCTGGGTCTCCAGAAAACAAGAGATAGAGTTGTATATCATCAACGTACTGATGACATCGCATGCCGAACCCTCTCATGACCTCACCCAAAGGTTGCATATACACATTGAACAGGAGAGGGGACAGAATAGAACCCTGCTGGACTCCACACGTGAGATTCCAGAGAGATGACGTACATTCCCCGAGAACCACCCCCTGACTTCTCCCTGCCAGGAAAGAGAAGAACCATTCAAGATCAATTCCACTCACCCTGACCCGATCCCATAGCCTTGCCACCAACATCTCATGATCAACGGTATCAAACGCCGCCGACAGATCCAGTAAGATCAAAATTGAGGATCTGGCCTGATCCAATTCACGGAGTAGGTCATCGACCAAGGCCACAAGTGTAGTCTCCGTGCCAAACCCAGGGTGAAAACCAGACTGTGAGGGATCAAGAAAACCAACCTGGTCCAGATGCCCCTGTAACTGCCGGGCCACCACCTGTTCAATAACCTTCCCTAAAAGGGGAAGGTTAGAGACTGGCCAATAGCTGGTCAGGGAGTCAACGTCCAAAGATGGCTTCTTGAGCAGAGGCCGCACTACCACCTCTTTGAGATGGCTAGGCACCCTGCCCTCCCTAAGGGAGGCATTGACCACCCCCGCCAGCAATGGCCCTAGTGTCTCCCAACTGGTCTTCACCAGCCAGGATGGGCACTGATCTAATTCACAACAGGTGGCCAGAACAGTCCCAAGGACATCCTCTCGTCAGCGGGCAATACCCACTGAAACTGATCCCACAACAACAGACATGGCAGGGCTTCCCGTACCTCTGATTCACCCACTGTCATAAGTGCAGCATTGAGGTCGTTGTGAATCTGGGTGATTTTATCTGCAAAAAAGTCAGCAAACATGTCACAGTGGGCACTGGAAAATTCCAGTTCCAGGCAGAGAGAGGCTGGACTGACCAGCCTCTGCACCACCCGGAAAAGCACCACTGGATGTAATTAAAGTGATGAAACAGAGCAAGTTTTATAATCACTGGAAACATTATGAAATGCAATCATTTAACATTTAATTCTCTTACCACTTTAGAAGTTTGACATTTCCTCTCTTTCACTCTTGATATCATCATGTATCATACTGAATCACAGTATCTATTTAGTTTTGGGGTTCTGGATAATACAGCCACAAACAATGTTGGTCCTACACTATGATCAAGAAAACCATGTCTGTGAGAAGCCGGAAATAGCACATGGTGGTGCTTTTTGAATGCCCTGGTTAATAGTTACCCAAAGAATAGGCATTGTTTGAACAATTGAACCTGGATTTCCCAAAGACTTATTTTCTTTGACATCTGAGCACAGAGCATAGGAAACAGCCTGAGTGCTTTTTAAAAGAGGCTAAAACTGACATAAAAGAACTCTCTTTAAAGTGTTTTCTTCAGCTTTAGTTGGTCTTGCTGTTTTCAAATATGGCAGGTGTAAGCAGTTGTATGAAATATTCCATGTTCATCTTCAACTTTGCGTTTTGGGTAAGTAGCTGTGGTTTTGAAATTATTATCACTAGCCTACTAATCAGTGTTGATGTTATTTACAGGCTGTAGCAGCAGACATTTCACAGTAGTAAATAATACAGTCTGTGACACCAGAGTATCATTCTTTGTGGCAGAATGGAGGGAAAGAAAGCATATAGGCTTTTTTTCTATCAGTGACATTTGTTTAGTCTTAATTTTCGTTTACTCTGTATGTTAACTAATTGCATGTACATTCAGAATTGTAGAGATTTTGGATTATTGCACCTCTCAAGTGACCCTCAACCTGAGGTACCTACCTCACATCCATAGTTATGTACATTATCTATATCAGTCATAAATAGGAGGTGATACCAAGAGTTATGGAATGAATGCCTGAATTGTGTCTTCATTTAGACTCTTTATAAAATATTGTGTAACATTACAGGGGGCAATCTTATGCACTTGTTGATATGGAGTAATTCCACAGGAATGGTTGGAGCTGTGTTAGTATAAGGAGGAAGGTAAATACACTAGGCATGATGTACGTATGCTCTAAATTCAGCCTGAAACAGACTTATATACTCATAGTTTCAAAATGGGATTATAGGTTTTCACAATTCATCATTCCAAAAAACGTTTTTTCATTCACTTAAAATGTGACTAGTCAGTCACTACATCCAGGTCTCATCTGGTGAACAACTCTCATGATTTTATTGTGAGCTAGCCAGCACCCCACCACTGATCGCCTGGGGCCTGGTTAATGGATAATTAGCCTACCGAGGTGGGGGGTGGGGTCGATCAGAAGTGGAGAGTGTAATTTGGCACAAAAACCCAGCGAAGGGGAGGACCACCAGGGAATGCTGCAGGGTTGATGGGAGGCTCCATCCAGGTGAAGCTGCTGAGTGAAGCTAGCTCCCCAGCCTTGGGGATACCTGAGAAAAGGGGAAACATTGAGTTCAGAGTTCTGATCCTGCAAGGACTTGTAGCTGGCATGAGCTGCTTCCCGTTTACAGAGTCTTGCAATATTAGGGGTTCCTTGAAGCTTTAAGCTATGAGACTTATGATAGAACTATGAAAATCACAGCTTTCATTTTAAAGGGTAAGCTTCTAGCCCTTCTGGTTGTAGAGTGCAGCTTTAAAATAGGAGTGAGGAATCTCCAGACTGTGGGACATATCTGGCTCATTGTTGTTTTTTACTTGGCCCCTTTCTAATTCTTCTTGTATCTATAGTGGATCCAGTACTTTCCCACAAACACTGTAAAAGTGAGCTCAGAGGAAGGGTGTGGAGATGAGGGCATGTACTCGAGTACAGGAGATGGGTCCATGGCATAAATCCATGATTCTGGACACTTCCCTTCTTCCCAACCTGAGAATACCTCTTCAGAACCATTGCCTGAAACTCCTACCCAGTTTTCTCTGCTTGTACTACTTTTCAAAGTTCAAAAGCAAAAGGTTCCTCACTCCTGCAAAATGTGATTGTAGTGCACCGCCAACCCTGTATATGTGGGTAGTAATTTACTATTGGCTAACAGGCACACGTTGGTTAGCAGGTGTCAAGTAGGGGTGTGCAATTCATTTTCAGTATTATGATAAAAAAAATGAAAATTTTGACTTTCTTTTTTGTTATTATAACAACGAAAACAGAAATAATAATAACAAAAACAAAAACAATTTTTTGTTTTTGAAATAATGGGAAAACATTGAAACACGTATTTCTGACTGTAAATTTTTGTTTCTTATTCAATTCTAATGAAACTTGAGGAAATTGTACTGCCAATAAAGGGAACTATATATACAAAACTTAGAAATCATTGGATAAAGGGAACCGATTTTAGAAGCAATTGAATGTTGTGACTTTAAGAAAAGTTTCATACACATTTTTGTCTACAATTTCTTTATCTTCTGTTCAATTTGTATGAAACCTGGGAATATTATGTCCCTTCCCCAGACTACCAAACCTGCCAAATTTCAGAAAGGTTGGCTAAAGGGTCCTGATGTTATAAGCCATTAACTTGAAAATGTATTTCTGGCTGTAACATTTTTATATTCCATCCTATTTACAAGACATTTGGCAGCAATATATCCCACACCTTCTCTGTCATCTGTGTCAAACTATAGGACAATTTGATAAAGGTTCCCAATTTTATAAATATTGAAGTTGACCCCTTGAAGACCATTATTCAGATAAATAGCAGCACATGCAGTGCCAGTCAGAGGCAGGCACCTGGCATGGCAGGGGGAGGGAGGATGTAGGAAGGAGGATGGGGAGCAACCCAACAGACTGACAGACACATTCACTGGTCAATTACTGCATGCTTCCAGTTTTACAGGACCAATCAGTGGTGGCTTTGTGGCGGGCATAGGGGACGGCCCTGAGGCAGACACAGAAAGGACATACTTTGGGGATAGCATCCCAGCAATCGGAAGACATGGTGTACACATCCAGGCTGGCCAATTATCATCATAATCACATCCTGCAGCACTGTGACAGAGGACCTAAAAGAATCTCTATTGGCTCTTTCCTACACAGATGCTTCCGACTTCCTAGTAACAAGTGTGGGAGCGAAGTTGGGATGGTCATAGCACAGAATGAGGATATTTGGTTGACATTTCTGCTGGCCAATTGCATCACAAACCGATCTTATACCACAGTGACATGTAAGAGATTCTCTGGCATAGGCTCATTCTCTGCATATGCTATGTAGGCTTATAAAATTGGGACCCTTTATTACATCTTTCTGATATTTGGCAGAGATGATCCCTAAGGTGTGAGATACAGCCATGTCAAATTTCATGTACACTGATTGGACCATAAAGATGTTAGTCAGACATACATTTATAAGTTAGTTGCTTATACCACCAGGACCCTTTATCCGATCCTTCTGAAAGTTGACATAGTTAGTAAAAATGTGGAGGGGTGTAAACTGCAAAGTTTCATCCACATTAGATGGGAGACAAAGAAGTTACAGCCACAAATGTATATGCAGATTTTTGCAAAATAACACAATTCAACTGGTTATAAAATCAAATTCTTTTATCCAATTTTTCTGAAATTTGGTACACTTACTGCCTTCCATTAGAGGTACAATCCTTCCAAGTTTTGTACAAATATAATTTTTCTAAAATGTTACAGCTGAAAATGTGTTTTCCATTGAAAGCAATAGAAATCAAAAACAAAAGCAAAACCGAAATTTTGATATTTATGAAAATGAAAGATTTAAACAACAAAAATGAAAAACAAAACCAAAAAACAACATGGGTCCCTGGTGCACACCTCTAGACAGCAGCCAATAGAATGCTGAAAAGGTCTTGCCTTCAGCTTTCCCCCTTCCCATCTGGACATCCTCTCCAGATGGGAGGGGGAGAGCAGGATGGAGGGGGGCATATGTTGAGCATTATATTGGCTCAGGAGTCTGAGCGCCCAACAGAATGCAGAAAAGCTTTGTTGAGTCCACCTCTTCCCTTCAGCTCCCCCGACCATCTGGAAACAGGGAAGAGTACTGTAACTGATTTGCACATGTTTACCCTTGTCTGGGTCTGGAAACAGATTGGAGAGGGGAGCTGAAGGTAAGAGGCAGGCTTAGCACAGCTTTTCTGAATTCTTGTGGGTGCTCAGACTCCTGCTAGCCAATAGAATGCTCATGATCTGCCTCCTCCATCCTGCTTTCCTTTGTCCCAACTGGAAAGGACTTCCAGATGGGACGGGGGAGAGCTGAAGGCAAGAGGCGGGCTCAGTACAGCTTTTCAGCATTTTATTGGCTGCTGACTCCTGCTAGCCAATAGAATGCTACGATATCAGCTGAGTCTGCTCCCTCCCTCCTCCCCCCCCCGTTCCTGAAAATCTGCCACCAGAAAGCTTTCCCCAGGGAGACAGCTGCTAGCCCCCAACAAAGTAAGAAAGCTGGGTGCAGGGAACAGTGTAGCTTCCTCCTCCCTCCTTCCTTCCCTCCTCCCATCAGCAATTGAGTATTCTGTTTTTGAGAGTCTCACTTTTCTAGGTGAGAATCCGGCTGATTCTCATCTCATTCTCGTTTGCAAGAATGAGACAAGAATTGTGATTCTCGTTGAGAAACATGAGAAACCAAGAATCGAGTTTCAGCCCTAGTAATAAACCAAACACTACTGTGAAAAAATGCAAGGAAATTTGGAAATTGTGTTGCTCCGCTGTGAACACTAAACATTGGGTAAAAAGAGACATTACTTTGGCCTGCTGTGGCCCACTTTGACCTGCTGTGGCTTGGGACCCATATACATGTGTGTGCATGTGCCTCCAGATATTGGCCCGGGATTGCACCAGGCCATGTTGGCAGCTAGCCCTGGGCTGTGTCCTTTGAAAATATCTGCGGTCACAGCCCGGGCTAAGGCCTGACTGATCAGGCCACAGTGAGGTAGCACGTCTGTTGTGCCCTACCATACTCATGACTGGCTGCTATGCCTGGTTCCTTTACTCCCTGACTTCCTTGCTCTCTGTCTCCTAATTCCCAGTCCCTTCATTCTGAGTCTTTGGCCCCTGCCATCTAGTTCCTTGCATCCTGACTCTCTTGATCCATTATTACCTGACTACCTGGTTCTCTAGCTCCTTGCTTCTCTCATTCCCTGGCAGTGGCCTGCTTTGGCTGTAGTTGCCTGTCATGATGGGCACAGGGTGGGGCCAGCCAGCTACATATTCATTGTGCTACCTGCCATCCCGGGGCCGGTGGGTGGCGGGATGGCTCCCCAGCCCTGGGCATGTTTGCTCGGTGCCCCAACTCAGCCCGGCCTGTGTCAACCATGGATTTCCACCTCAGGGCATGTGGGGGGTGTCCCCCACCACTGTCCATTACATGTTTTTTTTACCAATTGTAACAGGGAGGCTGGGAACCAGCCATTTCCCCCTTTAAGGAAGCAATGAGTTAGCACTGGCATAAGGTGGTGCCGACTGGAGGGGTGCAAGCAGTGATAGGAGGATCATGCCTGAGACACCTCAGCTGTGCCAGTCTGTAGCTATTATTATTATTATTATTATTAGCAAGCATTTATATAGCACCAGCCTAGTACCTGGCGCTTTACAAAGTAATGGAGTAGACACGGTCCCTGCCCTAGGGCTTACAATCTAAGAGACGGGGGGGGGGGGGG
>QEPC01006720.1:3449321-3464254 GCA_003113815.1 Sphenodon punctatus | reverse complement strand
TCTCAGATTGTAAGCCCTAGGGGCAGGGACCGTGTCTATTTTATTACTTTGTAAAGTGCCAGGTACACTGCTGGCACTATATAAATGTTTGTTAATAATAATAATAATAATAACAATAATAATAACAATACTAATACTAATACTAATAATAATAATAATAATAATAATAAGTCTGAAAGAACTTAGGAGGGGATCTGAGTGAGGCCGACCCCAAAGATTGTGTGCGCAGTTGTGTGAGCATGCACGTGAGTGGAAACCAAACTACATGCACTGCCATTGCCGGCACATAGTGCTACGTGGAAACTGCGCGCATGCAGGATCCACGGGGCTTGGGATCGGCCCCACAAATTTCTTCATTTTCGCTTACACTTTTTTATTTCCATGGAAGGGTAAAACTAAGCTAGCAAACTAAAAAATACTCTTCTCAAAGTAAGAATATTCTTCTTGACAAACCTATATATATATATTTGGTATTGTATTTGAAATACAGCCTTTGAAAAGAATCTTGCTACTATAGAACAGAAACTAGTAACTACGTTTTTGTGCAACTTTTTATGAACTGTTTTCTCTATTATAGTATTTTGTATCTGCATAGCCTCTTCCTCCTCACATGCTTTTAAAATCTTCCAAACCAATGCACATAACTCATTACTGCAATGTAGGCACTTCTGGGGTGAAAAGCATCTGGCAGCTCATGCCTAGCACACAGCACAACAGGGGTGGGCGAAAGAAATGTAACTATCCAGACAAAGTTTCCTGGCTGTAAACCTAGATCTTGAAAGAAATGCAGGCTCATAGTGTTTCTGTGTCTTTGCCAGATAAATAATTGCAATATCCCT
Source organism: Sphenodon punctatus (assembly GCA_003113815.1). Classification (NCBI taxonomy): domain Eukaryota; kingdom Metazoa; phylum Chordata; class Lepidosauria; order Sphenodontia; family Sphenodontidae; genus Sphenodon; species Sphenodon punctatus. Next base: position 3,463,415 of record QEPC01006720.1, on the reverse strand, counting down.
GCAGATTGGCTGTTTAACTTTATTTTGAGCCTGTTCATCTGACTAATTTTTTTCGTTCGTTTTTTTCCGGTCTCCCAGCTTTGTGGTTGCATTATTCTGGGAGTGTCTATATGGATGCGTGTAAGCAAAGCTGCTCAAGAGGTAAATAGAATTTTTTTACTGTATCATCACCAAATGCTAGAGCACTCATTAAAAAAAAAAAAACTACCTAGGGTAAAACCAGACATGACTGCGCTGCAGCAGCAAACCAGCCCGGATTGGGTCAGAAGCTGCCACAGACAGCCTGGACTGGGTCGAGCTGTGGAATGAACGTTTGCATGGCCAGGCCGAGGGGTGGGGGGGAGGAGCAGGGAAATGCACGAACGCCTCTAGGCTGGTGCCCGCAACTCTATGGTGTTGACAGGCCAACAGTTGACCGGGAGTGGAGCTGGGGTATGGGTTTGCTGAGCAGACAGACAGCAGCTCCATTCTGGGCTAGTGCCCCAGGTTTGGTTGGCCTGCTCTGCTGGTGGTGCTCTGGGATGTTCTGGAGCAGTGGGGCTGCCCTGGAGCCCCACTTCAGCATCTGGCAGGCTACCTTCAGATAGACTGGCTGGCCTGTGGGGTAAAGCGGGCTGATGTGGCTACCCCTGGAACTGCTGTCTATTTACACCCATGTGGTAACATTTAAAAAGTGCCATTCCAATCTCCTAAAAGAAATTCAATATCCACGCCGATGCCAGTCTTGGAGCGGCAGAGCATGAGTTCATGGCCACCATGGCAACCATGGGCCTGTCTCAGATAGTTGTCACCCCTACCCATGTTGGGGAACATACCCTGGACATGATATTTTGCACAGGCCTTGAGGCAGGGGATCCATTAGTGGGGAAGGTTTCAGCAATGCCCTTGCCATGGACGGATCATTATCTCCTCCAGGTTGGTATCCTGGCTCATGTTGGTCTCCAGAGTGGTGTAGAGCCAGTTTGGTTGGTTTGCCCCCAGAGATTTACAGAACTGGAGAGATTCTGGAATGTCCTGGTGGATGTTCCCTCTGATCTTGATGGCCATTCACTCGATGACCTTGTGGCCTTTTTGAACTTTGTGGTGATGGAGACCATCGACTGTATGGCTCCTAGGCGTCCACCCCAAATAACTGACAACACAGGTCCCCATGGTGCATGGAGGATCTGTGGCGGATGAAGCAAGAAGGGCAGCGGTTAGAGTGATGGTGGCACTGTTCTCGTACTGAAGTTGACTGATTGCGACATAGAGTCTGTTTACGTACCTATGTCGTGGCGGTGTGGGCAGCAAAGAAGGTTTTCTTTGCTGCCCTCAATGCATCCGCTAAGTCACGTCCAACTGATCTTTTCTGGGTGGTGAGGGGACTGGTCAGTCTGGCCTCCCTCCCCCTGGATCCAGAGTTATCTAATGCTTGCTGTGACTTATTTGTGTACTTTTTTGCTGATAAAATCACTCAAATCCACCGCAGTTTTGATGCTGCACTTTTAACAGTGGGTGAACCAGAGGCAATTGAAGCCCTGTCTTGTCCTGTTTTATGGGATCAATTTCAATGCATGTTGCCCTCTGATGCGGAGGATGTTCTGGGGGCTGTTCGAGCCACTTATTGTGAACTGGATCCACACCCTTCCTGGCTGGTCAAGGCCAGCTGGGAGACATTGGGGCTGTTGCTGGACGTGATAGTCAATGCCTCCCTTAGGGAGGGAAGAGTGCCGGACTGGCTCAATAGGGATGGGCGAACAGAGTTTGGGGGTTCGGTGTTTGGCCCAAACTCAGGGTGTTTGGGCCATTTGTGAACACCCTGAACCCAAACTGCCCCCCACCAGAACCAGCCAAACAAAGTTTGGGTTTTGAACCCGTTCGGGTGGGGGATGGGGGAAACCCAGTTTTCTCTTCCCCCTCCAGGCTGCATGGGTGGAAGGGGTGCCGGGGCTCCCCTCCTCCTCCCACCCTGCCCAGTCTGCTAAAAATAATAAAAAAAAACCAACCCCACCCCACCCCAGGGATCGACCTACCTGGTAGTGCCAGGGCTCTGGCCTTGGGTCTGGTGGCAGCGGTGGCGGCGGCTCCGGCTCCAGCGGCACTCCGGAGCACTTCAGGCCTCTTCTAGGCCTTCCAGGAATGGCAGGAGGGCTTCCAGACCCTCCCTGAGTGCCACCAGAGCCGGACCCGCTGCTGCTGCCACCGCAATACCCGGGGCCGGCTCATCAGCTTCAGGAGCATCTGGATTAAATCAGTTTCCTAGATCCCCCATAGTCTGGCTTTCGTCCGGGTTATGGCACTGAGACTGTGCTTGTGGCCTTGGTCGATGACCTCTCCCAGGAGTTGGACCAGGGTTGTTCAACCCTGTGGATCCTATTAGATCTCTCAGCTGCATTCGATACTGTTGATCATGAGTTGTTGGTTACTTGGTTGTGGGACCGAGCCAAAGTGGGTGGGACTGTCCTTGAATGGTGCCACTCCTTCCTGGCTGGGAGACCTCAGTTTGTGGTGCTAGGTGTTTTTTCATCTTCTTCCCAGGACCTCACATTTATTTATTATTTATTTATTTATTTCAATTTGTATCCCACCCCTCCTGCGAGCAGCTCAGGATGGCTAACAATTTCATCATAAAAACAATTATAAAACAAAATACTAAACAATCCATAAAAACACTACCATAAACAGACTAGGATAAAAACAATAAATAAATAAGGGTGGGGGATGATAAAACACCCCCATAAACCCCCCCCTCCCCAAAGGTCTGGGCAAACAGCCAGGTCTTACTAATTCACCGAAATGAAAAGGCTTGGGGCCAGGCGAGCTTCCTCCGGGAGGGAATTCCAAAGGTACGGCCCGGCCACCAAGAATGCCCTCTCCATTGTGGCCCCCTGCTTCACATTGGGGACCTCCAAGAAGGCACCCCCGGCGGACCGAAGGAGCCTCTCTGCGGCGCGGAGGGTGAGGTAGTCCCTGAGGTATGAGGGACCCAGACCGTGAAGGGTCTTGTATATTAACACCAGTACCTTGAACCTGACTTGGCACACTATTGGCAGCCAGTGCAGAGTCCAGAGCACAGGTGTTATATGCTCCTGATGGCCCGTCCCCGATAGGAGAGGGGCCGCCGCATTCTGCACTAGCTGCAGCCTCCAAACCAGGAACAAGGGCAGCCCCACGTAGAGCGCATTGCAGTAGTCCAGCTTCGAGGTGACAAAGGCATGGATGAGGGAGGCCAGGTCCGGGCCAGAGACAATTGGACGCAGCCTCCACACCAGATACCAACTGGCGGAAGGCGGCCTTCGCCACTGCCTCCACTTGCTGCTCCAGGCAGAGGTCTACCTCCAAAATCACCCCCAGACTCCGAACCTGCTGAGCTACAGGAGGGCGAACCCCCCCCAACCAGGGGGGCCGACACCTTCCTCGCTCTCCCCACCACCATCACCTCCATCTTATTGGGATTGAGCTTCAGTCTGCTCTGCCACATCCACTCCGCCACGGCCTCCAAACACTGGGATAGCAGCGAGACGGCAGGGTCTGGGTAAGCTGAAAAAGAGATGTACAACTGAATATCATCAGCATATTGTTGACATCGCACCCCGAACCCTCTCACGACCTCCCCCAAAGGCTGCATATAAATATTAAATAATAATGGAGACAGATTGGAACCCTGTGGAACGCCGCAGGACAAAGCGCGGCGGCAAGATGTTTCAGCTGCCAGCACTACCCGGTGGTTTCTCCCCAAGAGGAATGATTGGAACCGTTCAAGAATAGTCCCGTCCAGACCCCCCAGGTCTTGCAACTGTCTCAACAGCAGCCCATGGTCCATGGTATCAAAAGCGACTGAGAGATCTATCAGGATGAGAAATGTTGAACATCCTGCATCCATCTCTCAGCGGAGGTCGTCGACCAAGGCCACCAACGCCGTCTCAGTGCCATAGCCAGGGCGGAAGCCAGATTGAAATGGGTTCAGGAAACCAATGCTATCTAGATGCGCCTGGAGCTGGGTCACCACCGCCCACTCAATAACCTTCCCTAAAAAGGGAAGGTTAGAGACAGGATGGTAGCTGGTGAGTGTGCCCACGTCCACCGATGGTTTCTTCAGCAGGGGGCGCACCACAGCCTCCATGAGACTAGGTGACAACCTCCCCTACTGCAAGGACGCATTGACCATCCTCCCCAGCACCGTCCCCAACGTCTCCCTGGAGGCTTTCACCAGCCAGGATGGGCACGGATCGAGTTCACAACTGGTGGCTTGCACAGACCCCAGGACATCCACCACATTGATTGGCGTCACTTCCTGAAACTCACCCCACAAAGTTGGACCAGACGGGGCCTCCACCACCTCGCACTCTCTGGCTACTGCCCCTAATCCAGCATCAAAGTCGCTCTGAATCCGAGCGATCTTGTCTGCGAAGTAGGTGACAAACTCCTCACAGTGGGCCTAGGACAAGTCCACCTCCAGGCGAAGGGAGGCCGGATTAACCAGCCCCCGCACCGCCCAAAACAGATCAGCCAGGTGTGACTTCACAGACGCTATAAGGACAGCAAGGAACTCCCTCCTTGCTGACCTCACAGCCTCAACACAGGACCTCAAATGGACTCCTATGGAGAAGTCGGTCAGAGTCAGATCGAGTCCGACGCCAGCGTTGCTCCAGCCTCCTGCTACCCTCTTCATACACCGCAGCCCTTCAGTAAACCAAGGGGCCCTGCGGTGATGAGACAGAGGGCGTCTCGGAGCCACCCTGTCAATGGCCCCCCTCAGCAAGATGTTCCAATCCTGGACCAGCTCATCGACAGAGTGATCATCCAGGTTCAGGGATAACTCCCCCAAGGCTTCCTGGAACTGCTAGGGTTCCATCAGCCTCCGAGGGTGGACTATCCTAACTGACCCATTCCCCTTCTGGAGGGGGTGTGCTGAGAGACTGGCCTGAAGGAGATAATGGTCCATCCATGACATGTGGAGACCCGTAAGATTGTATTTTATCCCCTCTCTTGTTCAACGTGTATATGCAGCCTTTGGGGGAGGTCGTCAGAAGATTTGATGTAAGGTGTCATCAGTATGCTGATGACACCCAACTGGAACTCTCTCTTTCATCAGACCCAGGCCTGGCAGTCTCAGTGCTCACCCGGTATTTGTCAGGTGTGGGGGACTGGATGAGGGCGGGCCACCTGAAGTTGAATCCCGACAAGATGGAGGTGATGGTTGTGGGAAAAGCTGGGGGAGTGATGGCCCCCATCATTGATGGGATCCATCCCCCCCGGGTATCTCAGGTCCATAGTCTGGGGGTGCTCCTAGATGCATGGGTCTGCCTGGATGTCCGGGTGGCGGCTGTGGCGAAGGGCGCATTTTGCCAAATACATAAGATGTGATGTCTTAAGCCATATGTCTCAAACACGGACCTTGCCATGATCATCCATGCTTTTATTACCTCTATATCAGACTACTGTAACGCACTCTATGTGGGGCTATCCCTGGTGACAGTCCAGAGACTGCAGCTGGTTCAGAATGTGGCGGCTCATTTCCTTAGGGGAACGAGTTGTCGCGAGCATATTACTCCAGTGCTCCGTTCTCTGCACTGGCTGGCGATCATCTTCCAGACCCAGTTCAAGGTGTTGATTTTGACCTTTAAAGCCCTGAACGGTCTGGGCCCCACTTATCTGCAGGAACGCCTCACTCTCCAGATTCTGGATTTGCCTTTGCAGTCTGCCGGAGGCGCCCTCCTTGAGGTCCCCTGGGCTTCCCGGGTGTCGACTATGAGGAGGGTGTTCTCAGTGGCTGCACCGCGACTGTGGAACTCCCTCTCGGAGTTTCACCTGGCCTCAGACCTCTCCTCTTTCCATAGACAGTGTAAGACCTGGCTGTTCCCCTGGACCTTTGATGAGGGAGACAGGTGATGGATGGAGGGGTTCGGTTAGGGTTTCTTTTTTTTCTGCTTGGGTTATTTTAATGTTTTATATTCTGTGTTTTTATGATGACGTTAGCTGCCCCGAGATGCGTATGCAGGAGGGGGCTGCATAAATATGTGAAGAAATAAATAAAATAAAATAAATAAATATGTGGGAGTAAAGACTCTTGTGAATGCAGCCATAGACTCATGAGTTGGAAAAAAAAAATCTGAGATAAAAGATCTTTGTTTACTCTCTGAAGGTGAAAGTCACAATTTTGCACAGACCATTACAAAGCCAATGCATCTCTTAAGGCTCACAAAAATCACAAAATAAGGCTTGAATGGATTATAGGCCTGGCATGCATTCCCCTTCACCCTGAAGGCTCAATTCGTTCATAGATTTTGTGAAGCCCTCAAACACAAAGCCACGCTCTTTGTCTTTGAAGGGAATAGAAATTATTCAATTATATGTCAGAGAAGTATCTGCTAAGGTTTCCTTGTCATTGAGATTTTCTCTCTCTTTACAGGAGCTCAATATAGATAATAGTCTGTTTGCAGCTGTTGACCTGCTCATTGCAGTGGGCTCCATCATCATGGTCCTTGGCTTCCTGGGCTGTTGCGGTGCTGTGAAGGAAAGCAAGTGCATGCTGCTCTTGGTAGGGTCCCAGAAAAGAAAACTTTAAATTGAAACTGTTCAAACTGGAGTGACGGAATTCATTACAAACTTTACTGATTGTAATTTGGGACATTTTCATTTTTAAAATTTTATTTGTGATTTAATTTCTTTTTTTAAAAAACACCTCTATGACTGTCTCCAGCCAGCACACTGTGGTAGGCCTCACACCGCCAGAAAAGGCAGTGTCTTCGAAAAGTTTCAGAGGGTTTTCCAAAACATTGCAATATAGCCTGAAAGCTTTTGAACAGCTCTCCCTCAACAGCTGCCCCTCCACTCTTGAGGAGAGGCAGGTTCCAGTGCCCTTCCAATCTATGGTTGTCACCTGCTCCAGAGAAAAAGTACTGGACAACACTAATTTGCATAAGTGTTATGTACTTGTTTATGTAAAATTAGGCAAATTTAAAATAGCTCATTGCCTAAAATTAAGGCAAGGGTAAAAAAATCCTTTGTTTCCAGACACTTCCTAATAATCCAAAGAGCAGACACCTCAGATCCCATAGCTCTTCATAGTACAGATGACCAGTCTGATTTCCTGACATTTGGAACCTCAATCAAGACACTGGTGAAAGACCCCGGATTCTGCCCAAGCGAAAATAAGACAGGACGCAATCCCATTCCATGCAGAATTGTTCAGTGAAGCTGGGGTATTGGCCAGGCTGTGAAAATTCATGCATGTGGCAGCTCAGCTATCCTTCCAGTCCGCACCAAACCATTTTGAATTTAGCATAACTGCAAATATGGGCTTGGTGATGCTCTTCCAGTTCCTCAGACCATACTGATAACTGATTTTCAGGCAGAGACTTGGCTCAGAGCTAGCCTTAGATCCTGTGGATGGTTCAAGGCAGCTAGATGGACAGGTGGCTAGGACCCTGCATAGTATGGGGCACTAGGTGGTTACATGCCTTGCTTTGGCCTTTCCTTTTGATTTTCTCCCACCTGCTTGTCAGTAGGGGTGGGATTCAGGGGGATTACCAGATAGTGGATCTCCCGATACTGGCTTTATCGGTATTGGAATACCCAATTTTTAACATTGCTGATTTTACCGGTTTTTTTTACATTGCAGCCGTTTGTTAAATGGCGACGATGTTAAAAGTCCAATAAAGCCGTCAATGTTAAAAGTCCGGTATTCTGATACAGGCAAGTATTTTTATTATTAGATTAATCTGATACTGGCCATTATCGGTATTATCGGATTAATCTGATACTGATAATCTCACCCCTACTTGTCAGCACGGAAGGGACACTTGGCAGAAGCAGGAGCAAATGTAAGGGTAAACCAAATACCCCTGGTCAGTCAGTCATCAGTTTTCACACACAGATGCCCCAGCCAGCCAGCCAGCTGCCTTACATCCTGACAAACCCCTACACTTCCTTTTGCCAAGAACCCCATCTCTCTGCCTAGCATCCCTGCACCTTCCACAGCTTCTAGTTTTGTGCAAGTATACATCCTGTCTGCTCTGTACACTGCCTGGGACATAGTATAATGACCACAAACAATAATTTAGGGCTATTGATAAATAGACAAAAAGTTAAATACATTATATCAAATGTCGTATATGGAAATGCAGAAAACATTGGCTAGAGGGAGAAATCTGTACTGTCCTAAAAGATTGAGCATAGCAGGCAGTCTCCATGGACACTCAGCTATCCTGTGACAAACTAGGTGCTTTCAGGTGTTTTTTGTCTCTGACGTTGAGCCGTGAAGTGGAACGTGAATGACTTCCTGTGATGGGATGTCACATGTTCAGAAGTATGTGTGGTGGCACCCTTCCAATCTGCCACCACCAGTCCCAGTTTCTTTCGTGCCAGAACTGCTGCAGAGTGACCATTCACACACTGGGTGTAAACAGATGTACAGCAGCACTGCTTTTGCCCATGCCAGCCCACTTCACCGGTCCATCTGAAAACCTGTCTGTCTGAAGAGTGACTGCCAGATGTTCAAAGCAGAGCAGGTGGCGGCTGCTCCAGGGCAGCTCTCAGACAACGCTTTGGAAGATTCCGGAGCACACCTTGCTGAGAGATCTGGCCAAAACCGTGGCAACAGGCAAACATGGAACCCTGTCCGTTTAAACAGGCCCCTGAGCTCCAGACAAATATGGTCCTGCCTGGATTATAGATGCTGGTGGACCAAATGGCCAGAGTGGCTGCTACCGCCACAGCCCATTGCCATGGTTACCAGAACAAGCCGTGGGGCCAGAGTGTGGGGTTGGCCTGCCTGTCCATATGTTCCCGACCTGGGGCTTTCCCAGGGCAGGGGGAAGGCATGTTTTCTGCCTGCGTGCTTGGTCCATCTGCCTGTCAGGCTGTCTGTCTGAATGCAGCTGAACCTGTGGGTGCGTGCAGCTCTGCTTTAGGTCACCCACGCTCCTGCTCTGGGGCTCTGGCTTGCTTCCTGTCCATCTAAAAACACCCAGTACATTGGCTGTGTGGGAGCCATGAACACAGGAGATGGCTCCAGTTTTTCAAAGAGAAGTTGCCTGTGTTTTGACACATTAGGTGTTTTTAGATGGAGGCGGGGCTGGCCACCCATGGAACTGCTCCGCGGGGATCACGGTCCACCGACATCTGCCTGCATCCAGCTCCACCTGGGTCAGATTTAAATGGACCCAGCAGCTGGCACATCCCTCAGTCTGCTCACACAGCACCCTCTCCCCGACACCATAAAGTTGCAGGCGGATCACCCAATGTTCTAGGCTGCTGCCTGCAATTCTGTGATGTTCCCTGGAGCAACCGCTGGCTGTGAGTGGAGCCGAAGTGTCCATCTACTGAGCAGATCAACAGCAACTCTGCCGTGGACTTATGCCCAGAGTTTGGCTGGCCTGCTCTGCTGGCAATGCTCCAGGATGCTTTGGAACACCACAAGTGGGGCTGGAGTTGAATAGGGATAACCTCATCCATCTCTTCTACTTCGCCTGCACATCTGGTCTTTAGACAGATGGGCCACCCTGGGGTGAGGCAGAGCAGAGGTAGGGGTGCTGTCCGTTAAAGCACCCACTGTCAGACCCATGTTTTTGTGTGCTCATGCAAACACTGATTTGGGACCACAGCATTGTGGACAAGATAATGTGTGAAAACATCCTCTCTCTGAGGCCTAGCCTCCCTGTGGTGCTTGTCCAGGGACAGTGCTGTTCTGCACAACTGTCTAGTTAGCGCTGTACCATTTGCCTACAGAAGTAGACCAAATCCTGCCCCCAAACTGATTTATTGTATCGTTTGCTCAGCTCTCACTGTAATGTAAATTTGCCCTAACAAAATCCCTGTTCCTTTAAATAACAGATTGCTAAAAATACTGCAATGAAGGATCTTTCTGTGGTCAAAATATTAATGTATTCTGGGTTTTTTTCTAACCAGTTTTTTATTGGACTGCTCTTGATCCTGATTCTTCAGTTGGTAGCAGGTATTTTAGGAGCAGTGTATAAAACAGAGGTATAGTATGTTTCAGTCATGTTTACTTAATTCTTTCCAATTTTTACTTTGTTGTACATACTAAGGTTATGTTGTCACTTTGATTTCCAGGTTGAAACGGCTCTTAACAAGACTTTCCTTGAGGATGTTAAGAAGCTGCAGGACAATCCAGTGTTTCAAGAGAAATTTCAGAAGTTAGAGATAAAGGTAAATAAGTGTAGTGAAAACAGAAGCTGTGCTTATTTGACAAGTTTAGTTGCAGTTTATGTGGTGTCCCTTCCAATTTTACAGCTACACTGCTACAGAACTGTACGTTGCTCCTTCATGGAAATGGAGTGTCTTAGGTCGCTTTTATATGAGGCGCTGAAAATCGCCTCCTGAGTCCTGCATTGAGAGAAAAGCCGCGCGGGGAGTGTTTACATGCTCCCAGCGCTGCCGGAAGTGACGTGCTCCCTGTTGGCAGCAACGTCACTATCAGTCATGCACGGTCACTTCCGGCAGCGCACGGAGCATGTAAACACTCCCCGCGCGGCTTTTCTTTCAACACGGGATTCAGGAGGCGATTTTCAGCTCTTCGTTTAAAAGTGGCCTTACATTACTGTTCAATAGGACTTAGCTCTTTTGTGTGACATACAGCTTCTCTATGTGTGGAAATGTGTGAGTGTGCGTATGAGGAAGAGTAGTGACCCCAGAGACGTTTGTTGAGTAGGTCCATAACTATACACTTGCACACGTCTAAACTATGAAAAGCCCCAGCTATTGCTACTGATTACAATGTGGGGGTTTACCTTTTCATCACTTTTCCCCCCAGAGGAAAAAATGGGCAAGTCTACACATCACTGTCCTGTCTAAGATTTCTATAGTATCTGAGTGTTCAAAATGTTTTCAAGATAACAGGTTTTGCAAATTGAGAGAGATATTTTGGGGGGGAAATATCGAATTCTCTTTTGGTAACTTCACAGATCAGCTTGGGTAGAAACTCCACCTTTGTAGTCTTCATTCGTTTCAAGACCTCCTTATACTGGTTGACCTTTAAAGTTCTGTAAACCAGTGGCTCTCCTATTCTTCATACCACCCCCCTTTTCTCTTTCCCGTGGTACTTGATGCCCCTCCGTCACCTATTTCCACCTCTCAGCCATCCCCGCATATGTGTGCATATTTAGGCACATATTAGATGTGAACAGAGAACCTGGGTGAAAGATGTGTAGGATAAATCTTTTAAATTGCTTTCTTGAGCCTTCTCACAACTTTCTCCCCAACCCCAGAAAAAAACTGGACAGCTCCTCCAGTTTTAGAACCACTACTTTAAACAACAGGCTTGATTCACACACATAATGTAGTGGGGGGGGGGGAGGGGAGAGGAGGGTTTGCTCCTTAGAACTTCATATTTATATGAATAAGGACTAAATAAACACTGTATAAATACTTTATCGTAAAGGCCTTAGCTTAGACTTCCTTGGGAATATAATATGACAATTTTTTTTTCTTTATAAGAATACTAAAGAAATTCCCAGACAAATAAGATTTTCTACTTCTCAGATGTCTTTGATACTCAGAGTGTGTCTGTGGCATCTGCTTTAGTTTATGCTGGTGATGACTGTTCAGCTTCTTATTTAAATGGTGCCTGAAACATTTCAATTCTGTTTTATGTAGCTGTGAGAAACTTTTTTTCCAGCACATACCTGAGGCAGGAGGATAGAACCCAGGGTAGCTTGCTTTAGTTAAAAGTGTTTTATGAAAGAACCATCAACATATCCCATACAGTTTTCACCGGTGCCAACTGAGATTGCTCATCTTATTTCCAATAATCACTGATCCAAGACACACTGGAACGATGATGCAATGGGCCAGACGTTCTATAATGGCATTATTACAGATGATTCAAAACAAAGAGCGATAACGTTTGCACATCAGATTTAACAACCTCTGCTTAGCCTAATCCTCCCTAGTCTGAGATCATTGCCTTACCGATCTCTAACGAGGCTATAGCTCAAAGTTGGCAGACTCCTGGTCCAAGTGAGAGATCTCCCTGCTCCATTAAAAGGCTCCTTCTTGCCATGTTTAACCCTATTTCCCACCCAAACCAGACACGATAGTCAGCTAAAAAGTCATTCTGTAGGGCTGAAACGAGAATGGAAAACCATTCTCGCAAAATTCTCATAACTCCAGGAAGATCTCACATGTTCCCACAAAAATTCTTGAAAATCTCGCAAGATTCTTGAGAAACCTAAAAAAACCCACTCTGTGCATGCACAAATGGCTACTACGGTCATTCCGTGCATGCGTGGGCCCTGGTAGCCATTTTGCACATGTGCTAGCATTTTTTGAGGTTTCTTGAGAATCTCGCGTTTGTTCAGCCCCATCATCTCTGCCTCGGGGCACAGGCCGCCATGGCTGCCCATTGTGGCGGAACGCTGGGAGTGGGGTGGGGGTGGGGCAGGTCAGCTGCATGCATGTTTGTTGTGTTTCCTACTTGGGGCAAGGGGAGGCAGTGGCATGGCTCTTAGGCTGCCTGGGTCACAATCATATTTGTTTCGTGCCACTTGTCGATGCGGGGAGTGGCACCTGTGGTTTTCCATCCTGGGCTGGACCGGGGAGCCACCACACCGCCCACATGTTTGTTTTCACCCAGGTTTACCAGCTAAATAGACAAATGGCTATACCAACCATGACTAGCATGACCATCCACCAATCCATGTATAGTCACAAAATTTCTCTTTGTAGAGGAAAGATCAAAGGGGATTATACTAGTAAAAAATGTTGAGCAAAGGTGTCTATATTACTGAAAGTGTCCACTTTATTACTTTTTAATTGGTGTTATGGATCTGGTCTGCCCCAGCTCCCTGGGAATGTAACTCCCTGTTGGGATTCATCCCCCCTGGAATAAAACTGAGGAGGTCATAATGCCTCTATACAAATCAATGGTGCGACTGCACCTCGAATATTGTGTGCAGTTCTGGTCGCCCCATCTCAAAAAAGACAGCTGAACTAGAAAAAGTACAGAGAAGGGCAACAAAAATGATGAAGGGCATGGAAGGGCTCCCGTATGAGGAAAGGCTTGGTAGGTTGGGGCTCTTCAGTTTGGAGAAGAGACGACCTGAGATGAGATATGATAGAGGTCTATAAAATCATGAGTGGGGTGAAACTAATAAACAAGGAGCAGTTATTTACCCTCTCAGATAGTACTAGAACTAGGGGACACTCCATGAAACTCATGGGTAGCAAGTTTAAAACAAAAGAAAATATTTTTTCACTCAGTGTATAATTGGATTGTGGAATCTACTGCCAGGGGCTGTGGTAAGGGCCAGTACTATAGCTGAGTTTAAAAGAGATTTAGACAAGTTTCTGGAAGATAGGTTCATTAGCAGCTATTAGCCAGACAGGATCAGGGAACATGACGGGAGCTGGGGGAAAACAACAGGGAATGGATCCCCCATTGTGACCTGTTGGCTGCTTCTCCCAAGCCACCATGATTGGCCACTGTCGGAGACGGGATGCTGGGCTTGATGGACCATTGGTCTGACCCAGTATGAGACTTGTTATTTTCAGGCAGCGATAGCTGCCTGAAACTTAAATGCACAGCCACTGTTCATTATAAACAGGGGACTGCTGAAGCCCTGATTTTGAGGAAACCGCTTGACCTACATTTCTGAAAATGTAACCATGACTGTAAGTTGTGAGGACCATCATATCCACAAAGTTTGAAAAATATCCATTAGGAAAATAAAATGTTATAACTGTTTAACCGTTAATTGGTTGTAGTCAAAATGCACACCATCCTCACGTATTTGAATCATCAATATCTCCTCCCCCTAGATGAGTTGACCCCCAAACTTCACAGGCTTCGAGAATGAGATCAATAACAAGTGCTTCTGAAATATAATACTGAAAGATGCAGCCAAAACCAAGATATTATTGATAAAAAAACGATTCTGCAGGCTCATGCATGCGCACTTGAGCTCCACTCTCCTGTCAGAGAGCCGGGGAAGCGGCTGCGTCCCATCCCCCTGTGAGCTCTGTGGGCTGCTGCTCCTGCTGCTGCCCAGCCCCCTGGAAACGCACCACCCGCCAGCCCTCCCAAACCCTGACCACAACCCGCCCAGCCCCCGCAAGCCCCAAAGTCACCCCCCAACCCCACTCGCCCCTACC
>QEPC01006720.1:3420133-3437678 GCA_003113815.1 Sphenodon punctatus | reverse complement strand
CAATGAAATAAATCCGGTACCGGCATACCGGATTTAATCCGGGAATCCGGTTTTCGTAGAACCGGTAACCGGTAAATCCGGTAGCCGGTAATGGGCCCGGGGTCCCACCACTAGTTCCAGCTGCTTTTTAAATTAAAGAAGAACTGAAACTAGAATATTATGAAAACTTCCCTGAAATCCCTGGCCTTTGGTACTTTGGATAAAATAGAACCAGAACTTGAGCATGCCCAGTTTAGGCTTTACAAGTCTCTTCATCCCATTTCTCTTCTAAAGGGATACACATATTTTAAAGTAGTTGTTTTTCTCAGCAACACAGTTTTATTTGCCTTTTTCATTCCTTTTTCCAGCTCAGATTTTTTAATGTGTAAAATATATTTTGGTTCTGCTATGCACAGCAAGCATAATACATAGAGAGAGAAAAACATGTTAATGGTGTGAGAAAGTTTAGTTATCGCATGCTATGAAGTGGAAGATGCAGTTATTAATCTTAAGTAATATCACTGACGTTTTCAATAAAGCATTCTGAAACAAACTCCATAGTTTCTTCAGCCTGTTTACTTATTGAAACTAGCCCTTCCAGCTATTCTATTGGCAAAAGACTTTGATACATGTATTCACAAGGGAGAAGCTGAGCTGTCCTGTCCAATATCCAAGTAACATTTGCAAATAGAAATGTATGTTTGCTTTTTTCTTTTCAGCAAGCATCTTACCTTTCATGTCCTCCTTTTCCATAGAACAAATGCTGTGGTTTGCTGAAAGGGCCTGAAGACTGGGGGACAAAGTTTCAACAGGATTTTTCTAATAATAAGATCTGTGAGTGTGCCCAGGCAGACAAAGAGACAGATCTCTGCAGAACTTACAATGGCAGACGAATTTATGCAAAGGTAAGAATGATAGTGGATAATGCAATTTTCAAGAAGAGGTTTTAGAATGAGGCACCTTCTGCTTTGTATGAAAATAAAAGATCCCATGGCACTGTTCATAGAAATGCTTTCTGTGCTCCTTGTAAAAATTTCCCCTCCTCCCAATATCTATGATGTGCAATGTCCTTCTTGACTGCTGTAATACTTGATCTTTAAAAGTGCCACACATTGCACTCAGGACCTCTGAGATCTGCCAAGGTTCCATTTTCATGGTTGCTTACCTGGATTCCCACAGGGTGGGAATGGGGTGGAATGGAATAGCCACCGGCATGTTTGTTGTTCTCCCAGCCCTACCTGGGCCGTGTGGATGGCGGGACAGCTCTCTGGCCGTGGGCACGTCAATTCAGTGCCCCAATGGGACAGTTAATTCTGAACTGTTAATTCAGGGCACAGAGCTGCTTTCACTGAAAGTCCCAGTGGAATGGCATCAGTTCAGTGCCTTGACTGTGTCACCTGCAATTTTCCACCTTAGAGCAGCTTGGGGAGAAGTCCAGTGGCCACACGTCTTTTTTTATTCAAAGAGAGAATATGTGTGTGAGGGGAACATGAGGCTAAAAGACGTGTTAATGTTGGGCGAGTCCTTACATTCTGGTCGCTTTGGTTATCATTTAGCCTTAATACATTTTAAAAAGCAATTAAGCAATGTAGCTCTCCTAATCCCCCTCCCCCTTGCCAAAAGCCTGATGCAACAGCCAGGTCTTACATACACACTGAAATAGCAGGAGAGTGGGAGCCAACCAAGCCTCCTCCGGGAGTGAATTCCACAGCACAGGGGCAGCCACCGAAAAAGATCTAACATCGGTGGCCACTTGCCTCACCCGGCGAACCTCCAAAAAGGCTCCCACGGATGATCTCAAGGGTCGCATGGGTACATGGGGAGTGAGGCGGTTCTGCACATAAGCAGGGCCCAGGCTGTGAAGGGCTTTAAAGGTTAAAACCAGCACCTTGAACTTAGCCCGGTGCTTTATAGGCAGCCAGTGCAGAGCCCGGAGCACTGGTGTCATGTGCTCTCTCGACCCACCCCTGTAAGGAGATGGGCCACAGCATTCTGCACCAGCTGCAGCCTCCGGACCAGCTTCTCAGGCAGCCCCACGTAGAGCATGTTGCAGTAATCCAGCCTCGAGGTGATGAAGGCATGGATGACAGCGGCGAGGTCGGAGTCTGAGAGATATGACCGAAGCCGCCGAACAAGATGTAACTGCCAAAACGCACTCCCCACCATGGCCACAACCTGAGATTCCAGGCTGAGTCACAAATTGAGGAGCACACCCAGACTCCACACTTGAGAGAACATGGGAGGGTGAACCCTCACAACAAGAGGAGATTCAACCACCCCCAGGACCCCCAAGCCCTCGCCCACCAACATCACCTCCATCTTGTCAGGATTCAATTGCAGATGGCTCGACCTCATCCAAGTCCCCACAGCTGACAGGCACTGGGAAAATGAGACTGCATGGCCTGGGTTGATGGAAAAGGAGAGGTAGAGCTGAGTGTTATCAGCATACTGATGACACTGCATGCCCTGAAACCCCCTCGTTATCTCCCCTAACATCTGCATATAGATGTTAAACAAGAGGGGGGACAGAATGGCACTCTGCGGGACTCCACATGTAAGGTCCCGGGGGGAAGACTTAAATATAATCCTATGACCCTAGATAGTAACAAAGACATGCAAAGTAGATTGAATAATCACGGGGATCATGATCCCATCCATTGATGGTATCACTCCAGTTGGAATCCAACCCACAGTTTGGGAACCTCAGGCCTAGAGGCTTAAAAATCAGAAGGTAAGTCAAAAGAACTCTGATGTTATAATTTTGAACGCCAGTCCTCTGACTTTGGGGGACTTGATTTGTGATTTCTGAATGCTTGCATTTGGTAATACTTGGCTAGGCCAGGAATCGAGGCTTGGGCCTAAAAGGGAGTATCAAACTGTAGCAAGGTACCCGCTTTACTGTGGGTGAGTGTTTGTGGGATTAGGCCCAAATCACAAAGTCACTTGGGGAGTTAGCATAATACACAGTTTATTCACAACAGTCTTGTTTCCAGGTCAGGCAACAAGCTTCTGGCCAGTTTCAGTACATTGACTCCTTTATAATACAAGCCCCAAGCCTAGCCAGACAGTAGTCCACTAGTGGGCTATTCCAACTAGTGTCCAGGCCCTTCAAACCTCCAGGTAGCTTCCTTAATGGTCTTCCATCTCAGGACCTTCCAGGCAGCCTCTCGCAGAAATATGTTCTCAGTAGCCAGGAGCAGACTGTCCCTACTTCCTGGGCTGGCTCTCTTTAGTACCTGGAGTCACACCCCAAACACCACTTACTGTGGTGGCCATCTTGTACTCTCTTACAGTCCAGGCACCATCTTGTGGCTCAACTCTGCTACACAAACCAAAGAACAAATTGGCAATAAGATGAGGGCAACTGCCAGTTTGGGTCCCAACCCTGAGAACAGTGGTTAAAGATAAGAACAAATAATAGCTATTTGAAAAATAGAAAATGTAGTAAAAATAGCCACGACAACAATTTTATTTTGAACTTCTAACCTTCTGTTTATTCAGATACCAGATTCGCAGATACCAGCTATTCTTTCCAACGCCCAGAAAGTCTGACGACTTTGTGTCTATTTTTAAAAAACCAAAGTAAACTAAAATCATTTGTCACATGATAGAATTCTGTTTGTTTAGTACATTCCTCCTTGGTTAGACACCATAGTGAATAAATTACTAACAAGCTTGTGTTACTTATAATTAATCATTTTTCTTGTCTTACAGTCGTGCGGAGATGTGATAATCGAGTTCTTCAAAAACCATATGGTTATACTTATTGGGATAGCATTTGGATTGGCAGTTATTGAGGTACATTATAAGCCATTAAAATATTTACTAGTTGATGGGCAGTGGGTTGAAATCTTGGTTCCCGCATATTTTGTATGTACAATACCTGTGTTACTCAATACTAGACAAGACTGGTCTTATTAAGTATTTCATGTATTTTCAGGGTGCTTTCAGACATGTCAAAAACTTGCAGAAAGCACCCATTGGTAACCCCGATGTGTGGTTTCTGTGGGCTTGTTGTAATGTCTAAACCATTGTATCATGAGGTAAACCAGTAGTACAGCAGTCCCCTAGTCAGGGGAGCTTTTACACTTCTGTACCACTGAGAAGTTCAGATGTCACAACAACCCCCACTAAAATCAACCCATGCAATTAGCAATGGCTGCTCTCTTTTGGTCACTTTGGACATGAGAAAACATCATAAAAATCCTCTTCATGTTTGTATCACACTTCAATAGTGCTCAAAGAACCTCAAACAGGATCAGAGCTTCATTGTGTTGGGTGTTGCTGTACATGTATGTTGCATGACATAGTAAAGTTCTTGCCCCAAACAACAGGAAAAGTATATTTTAATATTAGTCTGCCTTCCATAAGGCTGGCACATAGCTGCTACATTCCTAGAACAGACTGAGGAATTGCTTGTGACTCAGTCACATTTCCGCCTCTTGCTTTGGGAAAAACATTATTTGCTTCATCCCTTACTTGCCTTCAACCACGTGCTCTGGCCGGCAAGTGGGAGGGCAGAGCTAGAACTCTGATTATAGTCTATTTCCTACCCACTTCAGTGACAGTGGGTGTTTTCAGACGTGACAGTGACATGGTTTAATCTGCTTTTGCACGGATTAAACCAGGTGCCACTGTCACACCTAAAGGCACCTCAAGGTATTAGCCTGGGCCGTTAACCGGTCGGTGATGATGTTAGCCTGGTCTGTTAATCACGATCACCCCTAACTCACAGCCTGAGCTAAGTGCCACCACCAACCTGGTAAAGGCTGCCTGACATGGGGTGCTTTCACATGTGATGGGTCATGCCACCGCCACAGACTCTTCCGGGTTATGGCAGGAGCTGTCACTCTGTCCAGGACTCAGCCTGCCTGCTGAACCAATGTTACAGTGGTTGGGCTATGGAGGGGGCCGGGAGATGCACGGACATGCTTCCACATGTCCCCACCCCCACAGTATGTGCAGCAGCCCATCCTCCTCCCCGGACAGACCACAATGGCAGCCTATGACAGCTGCAATGGCTACCTGGAAGTGCCACCACTCTGAACCTGGATAAGTACAGTGGGCCATCATCTATGACAGTCTGCAATCGCTTTACCCCCAGTCAGACAGCCCTTACCTGGTTGGTGGTGGTGCTTAACCTGGGCTGTGAGTTGGGGATGGTCCTGCACAGCCCGGGCTAATTCCACCCCCGTCCAGGTAATGGCCCAGGCTAATATTTGGCAGGCGCCTATAGGCGTGACAGTAGCCCCCAGTTTAATCCGTGCAAAAAGAGGTTAAACCGTGCCACTGTCACATCTGAAAACACCACAGGGGTAAAGAGAGCTGTCACAGATGATGGCCTGCTGTACTTACCCTGGTCCGGAGTGGCAGTGCTTCTGGGCAGCTTTAGCAGTTGTCATAGACTGCCATAGCTATTCATTGGTCATGGGGGGGCAGACCACTCCACTTAACCTAGAGGTGTGGACATGTGGCCGCACGTCTATTGACACCTATATAATCAGACCAGTTATGCCTTCTAATAATGGCCACAATTTTAAAATTAATTTATTATTATTATTATTATTATTATTATTAATTTATATAGCGCAAGGAATGTACCTGGTGATTTACAAAAAATAAATTAGACACGGTCCCTGACTGAGAGCTTATTGGAATTTTTCTTGCAATTCTTTAACTACATAGGTGATTCTTTTCTGGTAGTTGTCCAGATATTTAAAAGTCACTGGAAATTTTGTAATCGACTTACCCAATTTCAAGTGGAGCAGAGGAAAGTGTAAAGAGACTGTGAAGGGAAAAAATAACCGAGATTTATCAGGCAGTACAACAGCAGTAAGGAGGTGTGATAGTTGAAGTGAGAATTTAACAAACCTCTTGCTCTCTCTATGAGACAGTGGTGGCTCTATGAGAAATTTGCAGTCTAATTTCACTACGAGGGCTACTTGCAGAGATTGATATACTGATTTAGATAAAACTGAACTAAGGTGAGCTTTGATCCAGACCAGAACTGAACCAGAAACACCTTTTTTTGTCCATTTTTATAATGTAGATTGCATGTGTTTTTCTTTTTCTTTTCCCAATTTCATGTTCATTTTTATTTTCTGGTTCTTGTCAGGAGTAAAAATGGGGGTGCCAAGATATTAAAAGAGATTCTATCCTTATGTTATTCCTGGTCCAAATGCCAAAGTTCTTACAGGAGAGATCATCCTTATGAAACAGTCCAGCACAGTTTTGCAGATTAAAGAAGTTTATCTCCATTTATGCACTTTAAGATACTTATCTGAACCAAAAGTGTACTCCAAACTTTTTGAGGTTTGCCCAAGGCCAGTCATTCAAAGTCATTGGAATCTAATTTCACTGACTTGTTTTGCTTGCTGCTCTAATATGGTGGTTCCAACCTTTCCCCCCTGTGAGGGATTTACATTCTGAGATGTAAATAAAATCCCATAACTACACAAAAAGATCAACAATATAGGACATATATAAAATATCAGTCAGATTCTGACCCCATTCCTGGGCATGACCCCACTTGGGGTCACAACCAGCTGTTTGGAAACCTCTGTCCTAATGAGTCTAGATTCAAAGCCCATGGAAGTTAATGAAAAGGTTCCTCTGCTTTCACTGGCCTTTGTGTCACATCTATAGAAAATAATCAGTTTTGCCATTCAAAAATGACTTGATTTCAAACACCCATGCATTGCCAAAAGTTCAAGTCAGTGACATTAACCTCAGTGGTAACTAAATTGCACCATCCATGAAGGAGAGAAACTGTGAAATTTTAGTGATGAGAAAACAATTTGACAATAGGGGAAAGTTCTTTTGTTCTGGTTCATATCTTTTAGCATGTTAAAAAAAAAAAAGCACTGGCTATGGGCTATTGGAATGTTTGGGCTGTTTAAAATGTTCAGTGATTCACTGAATGACCCTAAAAAATTTGCTCTCAAGGGAGAAGCAAAATGATGTTGTTATCTTGTTTGCCATTTGACCATTTGAGGCTTTGATTAGAACACGATGACTAAAAAGCAAGGGAATTAATCACTTGGCCTTAGCCCATAACTTCACATACTTCTTGTTATTCCTTTGTGGTTTCCCCCTCCTCTCCTGAAGCCAGATGCTTGAGGTAAAATCTGAATGACAAGGAGCATTTTGAAACACTGAACGCATAATTCACACTGAAATCATTTGAAAACTGTAGGCCTACTTTGGCAGAGAATTATTCTCCATGGTTTAACGTGGGCAGAAGCCCCAGACCAAAAATACATTTCCAGGAAAGTCAGAGTAAGGCGAGAAGACTCAATGCAAGTTGAAGTACTTGAAATGACTTGGCATTAACCTCTTACTTGGCAAAGGCTGGGTATTATTTCAAGCAGCTACCTGTGGTAGGTCAGATCCCTGATCTATTTGGATGCTGCAATGTGCACAAGTCAAGGAAAATAGATCAAAACTTGAGAAAATAAAAAGGGGGTCTTTGTAAATATAGTAAAACTGTAGGAGTGGGCCTGTGTTTTTAAAGTTAGTTTATTTTAGCAGCTAGAGGCTAGGGCTGGTTCTGTTTAGTTTTCACAGACCACTTACATGAAAACAGAAAAGGTGTTCCTTTGGTAGTTTGACCAAAATCCCAAATGAAATGAATTCGGACCAGTGCACGGGTTGGTACATGGATCCAATGCCCCTTCCTCTAGCATCCTCTTCTGTAGTCTGGGCACCAGTACAGTCCACTAGATGTGAGGTTGTTCCAAAATGCTCTCAGAAGACTCTCCTTTCAAAATACGTTTCTTTATTTTGGACTGAAATAACATAGAGGATAATCATCACATTTTAAAAAAAAATCTTACCTAAACATTTTACAAAGCTGGATTGAGAACCAGGTATAGGGTTAGTCATGAGGGCAGACAACTAGGCAGTCACTCATTGCTAGGAGCAGATAGAGGTGCCAAATAAACCTGGTGCTGAAATTTGGTGGGGGGGGTGGTGGTTGGGGGGATCATGCCACTGTCCTTGATGAGGGCTAACAAAACTTCACTGGAGGAAGTGCCCTTTCATTTTCAGCCCTAGGCACCACAGAACCAGGCAGCTTGGCTTAGGAGTCAACTGCTTCTCTCCCTGGCCCTTTTTAAACCGACCACAGTAGGTGGGAGGATGGGTGTGCGGCCGCAGTGGGTGGAGATGGGTGTGCACCTGTTTTCACGGGCACCCACCCACCTCCACCCACGGAGCATGGGGGGGGGGTGATGGGTGGAGGGGGGTGTTGCACAGGACAACGCACACACGCACACCCACTGCCCATGCTGTTTCCATGGATGCACACCCATCCCCTCACCCACCGCCATGGTGTTTACATGAATGCCCCCCCCCCCCACTGCATGCACATCCAGAGGGGGTGTGGGGAATCCATGTAAAAACGGCCTTTGTCTCATGCTCCTAAAGAAGTGCTGTACTGCGTCCGATTATAATGATTAATCTGTATGCTGTCTCTGACCGTGACTGGCTTTGACTGCTTCAAAGAAGTGCACAACAGGTCATGATGGAGTGATCCATTATTCACTGCCAGCCCCTGAAAGTCAGAAGTCTTCTCCCCTGACACTGTGCTCACTTTTCTAGATGTCTGTGACTGTGAGCTTCAGCTTATGGACCTTCCCCCATCCTTTGTTGTAGTTCATTTATCATAGTCCTGAATGTGGAAATCAAATCATCCCTTAACTAGTCAGAGTTTCTTTCTTTCTTTCTTTCTTTCTTTCTTTCTTTCTTTCTTTCTTTCTTTCTTTCTTTCTTCAACTCTAGAGGATCACATTCGGCTGTCCAAGTGAGCCTAAATTACAGATTTAGCAGTCTCTTATGAACCTGTGCAGAAATAGTTCATTGGTGTTCAGCTTGTTGCCAGCCTTTATGCAAGACAAGACAACCCACACTACAAGAACATTACAAATCATGCTCTGATTGTAGTTAATAAGCTCCACTGAGTGGCACTTGTATTTATTTCACATTCTGTCAAACAATCTCCCCCTTTCCTTTTTGTTTTTTTACATGTTGATGATGTTTGTGTTCATCTCTTTCATAAAAGGCATTTTGGGTCTTTCTCTAAATGCTTCAAATTTGTACTGTACGCAGATTTTTTTGACTCAACTGATCCATTAACCTTTGGCAGATAGGTGGGGTCAAATTGACCCAAGAGGGGTACAAAAGAGTTAATAAAACTTTTTTGTAAACTTCTACCACTCCATACTCTGTGTATTCCTCAACCATAACAGGCTCAATTGCCCTGTGGTGTTTCATGCCCCCATCCTTGTAATTTTTTTAATTTAAGGTTTTTATTCCGACACTGCTAGGGGTCAGTTTGACCCCAACTGAAGTGAATGGAAAACTGAAAGTACTATGAACCTAGGGTGCTGGGGGTAATATTGACCCCCAAATGCTGTTAAAAGTAAATAAATGTTTATTATTTCTTTAAAGGCTTAAACCAGAACCTGTTCTTCCCTTCTTTTCTCACAAGAAATGGAAATAGAAAGAAATATAGCATTGTGTCTGTTTTCATAAATGACATTTTTGTGTGCTAAAGAACCAATTTACAAACATAAAATCTGTTTATTTTTTAGCAGTTATCACCTTCCTGGTGATAACACTGTTTGTTTCATCATAGCTGTTTGCAAAGTTAATTTTGAAAAATACTTATCAATCAGCCATATGGGGTCATTTCGACCCCTCCATTTACTTGCTAAGTGAGACTTTTGTCAGTAAGGGTTAACATTAATGAAACTGTTTGCAGTAATGTTGTTACCTAAAGGCAGATCAGGAGACTTCATGGAGCCATCTCAGAGGAATACAAAGTGTGTGAACTCCATGTATTTGCTAAGTGTCCCTTTTGTCAGTAAGGTTGTTATCTAAAGGCTGATCAGGAGACTTCTGGAGCCATCTGAGAGGAATAATTAGATAGATTCAATAATTGCTTGGTAAACACTTGGCACCCCAGTTGAAAACTCAGCTTTGCAATTGTGTTAACATTGGGTGAAAACAGACATGACGGTAACCACCTTTTAACCACCCTTGGTAGTTATTTATGCATGTTTCAGGACTGTATTGGTGCCCTATGCAGCCCTGAAACATGCATAAATGACCAACAAGGGTGGTTAGTGTCATGTCTGTTTTCACACATTGTGGGGTATTACTGACACCTGTTTCTTTTTGTATTATTCCTATTCCTATTCCTGTGCTCCCCCCACAAAAAATCTTGATACAGTATGATTTTTTTTCTAGACAGCTGTTCTCCTTTTCAAATTAACCCCCTGGTTTTTTGTTTTTTTTTAAAAAAAATTATGGTTTGACCCCAAACACCGGATTAGTACAGTGTGGATTTCCATCTGCCTAGGGTTAATGGACTCAAATTCTGGCCTGATACAGTCACTGATAAATTTAGTTATCTGTAATATGACTGTTTATCACTCAAGATGATGATGTATGCTTGTTTGTATTATATAGTATGTAAATGGAAGTTCAGAAAACTGGGCTGAAAATTCATTCTCTAATTTTTTGAGTTTTAAGAACTTCTCAGACTCCATCACAGTTGCAAGCAAAGATTTTAGTTGCTTTAAAAATGTATAGCTTTTCTATTTCAACTTTTTTTATATCAGCCTATCTTTCATACTAAGTAAATAGAGAAGGAGATATATTTTAGAGATTAAACTCCAACTATATGAGAGAGATGAAACCTGGGAAGTTCTTCCAGATTCTGAGAAAATAAAATTTTGAATATCTACTCATAGGGTAATTTCAGACGTTATGATACCACGGTCAACCACAGTGAATCGTGGTGGCCGTGGTACCGTCCGTAACATCTGCAGTGTGTTCCGCCAGATGTTCACCACGGTGAACACCCGGCAGGAAAACACATTGACCATAGTTCTGGACCTCTGGCCACCCAGAAGTCCAGAACCATGGTTAGCTGGACCATGGTCCGGAATCGGCGGAAAGTAACGTCTGTTACATCTGCAGATCCTGGACAGTGGCCCGGACTCCAATGCGGGATCGGGCGCAGTGGCCGGATTGACCACTGTGCCTGCCAGTCTCCCAGAGGGTGGGCAGCCAGGGGAGTGCGGGGGGGTGGGGGGTTGTGTGGCCAGTGGTCACATGTTGTGCCATGCAGCCCTGCCCCCTCCCCAATCCCCTGTAGGAATCAGCTGGCATGTCTAAAGGACGGACGGACTGATTCCTGACCGGGATCCAAAATGGATCCCGGTGCATGGTTGGACGTGCCCGGTGCACGTCTGAAATTACCCATAGTTTCTGAACTTCTTTGTACTTGCTGCTTCATTGCAGTGAACAATGGTATTAAAAAAACATCACAGCAGAAGATGGATTTTCATCCACAAAGGCAATTCATCTTTTAGAATTAAATGAAGTGTCTGATGGTGCAATCGTACCTGTGACACACATTGGTTCAATTAACATCCCAATATCCTAGAATGATGATCTTCAGAATTACCTTGGAAAGAGTCTTTTGCACAGCATGTAAATCCAAGACATTTGCAAACAAAATGTTCTCCAAATGGTATCCTCTGTATGTGGGAACTTCTGTCACTGCCAAGTAATACCATAAACATCTTTGTTTTCCAGGTTGTTGGTATGGCATTCTCTATGAGCTTGTACTGCCAGATCCAGAGAAAATGAAACCATGGAAGTGTCAGAAATATGTCACCAGCCAAATCAAAACCTTTACAGATAGAGGTGTTTGGCTTGGCACACAGAAATAAATACATACATGTCAGAAGCAGCTGTTATGATAAAAGCAGGAGCAAAGATGCGTATACATTCTTCACCAGCTGCAAAATGATCTGCTTAAAATTAGGGACACTAATGATTTGAATGTCGGGTTTTCATCTGTAATAAATGTTTTTGCTTACAGTTTCAGTGAGCTTGTTTCCTCTGAAGAGCACATCTGAGCAATATTGAAATGCTTAGTTTATCATACATTGTGGGTATATAGTGTTTCACTAATCATATCAGAGTAATCATTGACATCTGCAAAATCATATTGCATTGACTGCTAATGCTACAAGAATCACATGGATCTAGGAAGCATTACTTTCAAGGCAGTGTTCCCTTCATAGTTGTATCAGAGCACAATTTTACCCGTAGGTATAGTTTGAATAAGATATTTTAGTTATCCATAAGAATTATAGCATAATTTTCAGTGACATTCACCCACCCCCCCATTAACACTCCCCCCCCCCCCCCAATCTGGCACACAGGCATATTTAAATTAGCATTTAATTCTGGGACTATGTACTACTCTGAATGCCCACATATAGTAGCAGCCACTTCTTCTTGATTGTGTGTACAGAATTTAAGGAAGGCAATTAATTCCACAAGATCAGGCTGGCAATAGAAAGCATGTTTGATGAAAATGAAAAAAGTTAAATAGTCGTATTTAGCGTGTTACTTGAATATGATGGAAATTTTGACTGCTTGACGACGTTCAGGGAGGGGTGGGGACTAACATGAGTTTAAATCACATTAGCACAGTCACGTGAAATCCCTGCTCATGTTTTTAGCATTATTTTCCCCTTCTCCCATTAAATTCAATAACGTGATACAGGGCTCCAGCATGTTTAACTCATGTTAGCACAGTTACATGAAATCACCGCTCGTATGTGTGGGGGTTTTAGCATTATTTTTCTGTTTTTCCATTAAATACAATAACGTGAAAAAGGGCTGGAGTGTAACGTTAAACTCACATTAGTCCCCATCCCTCCCTGAACATTGGCAAACAGCTTAAGTGGGCATGCTGGCTCAGAACTGATAAAATGGGAAAAGGCCAAGATTTCCAAAGTGACTAGCTCTCCATAAAGGTAACTGTGGCAGGGAAGATCCACAATGGACTGAGATTAGGGGTGGGACTATCGGTATTGGATTAATCCGATAATGGAAGGTATCGGAATACCGGATTTTTAACATTGCTGACTTTACCGCCGCAATGTAAAAAAAAATCGGTAAAATCAGAAAATGTTAAAAATCCAGTATTCTGATACCATTAAATCTGGTATCGGGAGATTGGATCCTGCTCCAGTAACCCCCCTGGAATCCCACCCCTAACTGAGATACACTGGCTGAACTCAAAATGGCTGCCACAGGAAGTTGGAGTGTTTGGGGTGTGGCTCCAGCTATATAAGAGAGCAGCCAAGCCAGTGCAGAAGGGAGAAGCAAGGAGGAAGCCAGAGGGCAGTGTCAGAACACTAGAGAGTGCCTAGGAACTAAGGGGAGCACACCTTGACTCCAGATAGGTGAGTTAATGCTAAGTAGCCTAGCAAAACCTGAGGGAACTGATTAATTCAATAACTGAGTGACAGAGAGCCAGCCTGGGACTCTGGTAAGGCTGAACTTGATATACGAGATGTTGGTGACTGTGCATAACTTGTATATAGTAGAAATAAAGGCAAAGCAAGTTAATTTCCTGGCTAAGCCTGAAGCAACTTACTCTCGAGCAGCTTGTGATGGAGCCTGGGACAGGAAGAGGCACAGAACAAGCGTGCATGGGACCCCTGATGGCTGAAGAGCCATCCCCTTGTGCACACAGTGCAAGTATGGTGGAGGAACAAAACACACTTGTGGGAAGGGCAGCCCTATCCCAGTCCCACACCGTGCCCTCTGTCATGATGGTCAGACATGGCAAACTGTGGGCAAAAGAAGCTACAGCAGCTGCTTCTGTCTGACCTTCCTCCACAGCAGTCTGGGAGGGTAGGGGTGGAAGCCAGGGAAGCAGGCCCTGCCATCCCTGCTGGCGCACGGAGGTGTCAGCCAGCCACAGGGGGAACCTGTTGCCACCCAGAGAAAGTCCTCTGCAGGGAGGAAAGTGTGTACTCCAATGGTGAGCATAGGAATAAAAGAGGAAAGCAGAAGGGAAAGTAGTTGCATGCAACTCAAACAACCAGTCCCCTTGGCAGGCTATTATTATTAGCATTTATATAGTGCCAGCGCTGTACCTGACACTTTACAAAAAATAAGATAGACACGGTCCCTGCCTGAGAGCTTACAACCTAGTCCAATCCTGTCCACGCCATAGACAACATGGGTCACAGATCACTCACACGGGCAGTCCATAGGGCACAGTTCCAAGGAAGGGGAGCCCCTGTTGCCCCCTCCCACTAGAGATCATTCACAGTGACAGGAAATTCAATGTTTTAATGGGTGTGTGTGTGTGTTCCTGCAGCTGGGGTCAGGGGTAAGAAACCCAACTCCGTCCACATACAACCTCCATGGATACATGCCCTTCTGGTATTCCCTTGCAAGCATATGCTGAACCACCATATAGTGGAAGTCAAAAGGATCCCTGCTTGCCAGAACCAACTGGACCTCAGATACAGGGAAATATGTTTGCATTAGCATCCAAAAGCATCTAACATTGAGTCTCGCTTTCTATCTCCTAGAAATGGCCTTGCAGCCTATCCGTTCTTGGGCCCTGTTGTTGTGCTGTAGTCCATTGAAACTTGTTTTCTACCTCATGCAAATACACATAGGACGGATGCTGCCGTGAGGATTGACACTGGAGGGGGAGTAGGTGGGGTTTGAAATGACTGGGAATATGGTATAGGGAGCACTTGGAGTTAAGGGGAGCAACTATGCAGACACAGGGGAGAGGGAAATGGAAAGTGGAGTTGCAACTGCTCCACTGGGATCGGGGGAGGAGTCAATGTCTGTCCACCAAAGGTTTGGAACTTCCACTCCCTGATTACTGAGATTTGGAGTTAAGGGGTATGCTCCCACCTGGCCAGCAATAACAACAGTGGCCATGGTTGAAAAATAACATAAAATGGTTTATTCACTTTTATAAAAAAAACTAGGTGTGCCAGAGTGCCAAACATGGGCGTCAAGGGGAGTGGCACTGGTGCTGGGTGTGGCAAAGCCCACTGAAGGGCATGCACCAGCCTGAGGATGGGGCATGTGCATGGTAAAGACAGCCCTGTGAAAAGAAACCTGCCTGACTTAAAACAGGCTGGAGAGTAAAGAGCGAGTGTGGGCAGATGGTGGCCCTTTAAGGCTGGAGAGTGTGGAACCTGGCCATGCCCACTCTTGTATAAATGAAGACTGAGTTGACCAGCAAGTCAGTCTGTGCCTGGAGCCAGAGGAGGAAGAAGTGCTAGGTTGAGAGTCTGCCAGAACTGAAAGTCCATGCAGCCTGAGAGGCTGAAGCAGATGGGTTTGCTGGCAAGCATTGAACCTGTGCTGATGAAAGCTGCTTGAGGGGTTTGAACTGGGGAAGCCAAGGAGGGAGAATGTCTCCTCTCCCCTGGACAGCATGGAAGGTGGACTGTTCCTGCGTTGGGACTAGCTGAATTAGAGGCTTCTACAGGTCAGAGAGCTTTGCCTACTTTAGAGATATAAAGAAACTAAGCTCAGCCAGGGGCTTGGGAATGGGGGGACTTCACCAGAGTAGTAGTACCTTGCTGGAGAACTGTAGAAATGTCAATAAAGTAACTATGAGCTGATTCCTGTGAATGACTGTGTGATTTTGGGACCCGATCCTGCATATACCTACACCTGACACTGCCACTGTTACACTAGGAAACAAGTATTTTATTATTAATTTCTGGCCTCTCTTCCACCCAGGCCCAGCTCCCCATTCTCTCTTGGGGTTGGTCCTGGTGGTGGGGTTGCCTCCTCCTCCCCCTGGGGCTCCATGGTAAAGGGAGGGATCGCTGTAGCTGGTGCTCTAGGACGAGCGCAGGGAGTCTGGCTCCTGTGTCCATGGGACTGACTGATGGTGGGACACAATCAGGTGGCCGAGATCCATGGGGGCATAGGCAGAGCCTCTGGGGGGAGGTCAGCAACGGGGGGCCTGCCCTAGTGCCGCAGTGATAGCGGCACTGGCAGTGGCCTCATGAAGGAGGAGGGCATGTTGAATCCCAATGGACTGTTCAATGAGTTTTCTGAGCTCATGGCCCTCCCTTTCCATGGACCCGTGCCTGAACTGCATCTGTCTCACTGCATTGCTGCCTCTCCATTCGGCGTTCCTTGCGGCCCTCAACGAGGCTCCCACTGTGGTGGCTCCCAATGTGTCCCCTGCCCTCTATGCCCACCTGTCTGCCATGCGAGGATTCCCAGCCTGCCGTGGTTCCCTCCCACCTGCTTTCCATGCCTACCTTCCCTAGGGAGTGTGTCCGTATCCCAAGCCTCCTCGAGTTGCTCCCTCTCAGCTTCTCGGACACCTGTGAACACAGGGCTGGACAAGAGCCAGGCTGGTGACTGTTATTACCTGACTGCTGCCTTCTAGTAGCTCGAAGAATGTACATCTATGGGTCACTAGGGGTGTGACCCATCTCCTGCTAACCACTCCCATCTACCGGTAGCCAGGTGTTTGAGCCCCAATTGGTAAGCATTCCTGGCTCTATTGCCCATGGGAAGTTGGTACCAAATGATTGCATCAACACTGGGAGAAAAATCAGAATCACCCAGGCATTGGGAGCAAATTGCTCCCACAAGGCTCATAAAGCTGGAGTGGGATGGAGTACCGGGGTCCACTGAGGTTACTGCGGCAGTGGCACCCAAAACAGCAAAGGACTCCAACATCACAATGCGTAGATGAGACAATGGTGCAAGGAGGAAGACTTTAGATTTATCAGGAACTGGGCAGCCTTCTGTGGAGGGGGGAGCCTATACAGACAGGATGGTCTCCACCTTAACCAGAATGGAACCTGCCTGCTGGTACTAAAAATTAAAAATGTGATAGAGCAGTTTTAAAACTAGAACCTGGGGGAAAGCTGACAGGAACTATGGAGTGCACAGTTCGGACTGTGACATCTATGCAGGAGGATGTTAACTTGGGGGATTTAGAGTTGCTTAGGACTGAAGAAGGGATAAAAATTAAGGGACTTCAGGTGGAATTCGCTGGAGAACAGATAAATAACAATTCCAGGGTGCCTGATACAGTCCCCTATAATGTGCACAGTAAGAAGAATGAAAAGAACGCACATAAATGTCTATATGCAAGTGCTAGAAGTCTAAAAAGTAAGATGGGAGAATTAGAGTGTATGGCACTAAATGAAGATGTAGACATTATAGGCATCACAGAGACATGGTGGAACGAGGATAACCAATGGGACACTGTAATAACAGGGTACAAAATATATCGGAATGACAGAGTAGATAGAGTGGGTGGTGGGGTGGTTCTATATGTAAAAGACAACATTGAGTCAAGTACAATTAAAGTTTTAAAGGATGCAAACTGTTCCCTAAAATCTCTACGGATAGAAATTCCAGGTATAAAGGGGAAGAGTATCGCAGTAGGGCTATACTATCGTCCCCCTGACCAGGACGGAGAGACTGATAAAGCAATGCTAAAAGAGATTAGACAGGCTACTAAAGTTGGCAACATAATAATAACGGGTGACTTCAATTACCCTAATATTGATTGGGTGAATGTTTCCTCGGGGCGGGACGTGGAAGTCAAATTTCTGGGTGCCGTAAATGGCTGGTTCTGGAACCAACGAAAGGAGGAGCTATTCTAGATCTAGTCCTGAGTGGCACGCAGGATCTGGTGCAAGGAGTAACTGTGGCAGAGTCACTAGGCAATAGCGAT
>QEPC01006720.1:3398555-3412094 GCA_003113815.1 Sphenodon punctatus | reverse complement strand
CAGGGCCTGTGGAATACTAGTGCAACTGCTGTAGGAATGAAGAAGCCTTACTGTAAGATGCATAGCAAGGGACAGTGATTTTGGGTTGGGGGCCATTGAGCACTAAAATGGAGTGATTTGGGGAGCGAGAGCACTGAAATGAGGGCCAGTACTCCCACCAGTGGCAGTCTCCCCCCTGCCAGCCCCCCATAACCTCCCACTCACTCCTGCCAGGCTGCTGAGGATCTGAGTTTGGGGACTCAGCTCTGCTAGGCCCCAAATCTAGTGCACTCTGCCCACCCCAAGCCATGCCCCTTTGACCCATTTCCAGCCCGCCGGCAGCCGCTGGCACAGGGCCACTAAGATTATATTTTCCCAGGCCGCTTTGATTTCCCAATCCGCCCCTGGATAGAGGTCTATAAAATCATGAGTGGGGTAGAACTAATAAACAAGGAACAGTTATTTAACCTCTCAGCTAGTACTAGAACTAGGGGACACTCCATGAAACTCATGGGTGGCAAGTTTAAAACAAATAAATGAAAATATTTTTCCACTCAGTGTATAATTTGGTTGTGGAATTTACTGCCAGAGGCTGTGGTAAGGGCCAGTACTATAGCTGAGTTTAAAAGAGGTTTGGACAAGTTTCTGGAAGATAGGTTCATTAGAAGCTATTAGCCACACAGGCTCGGGGAACAGGATGGGAGTTGGGGAAAAACAACAGGGAATGGATCCCCCATTGTGACCTGTTGGGTGCTTCCCCCAATCCACCATGATTGGCCACTGTCGGAGACAGGATGCTGGGCTAGATGGACCATTGGTCTGACCCAGTATGGC
Organism: Sphenodon punctatus; assembly: GCA_003113815.1. NCBI lineage: Eukaryota > Metazoa > Chordata > Lepidosauria > Sphenodontia > Sphenodontidae > Sphenodon > Sphenodon punctatus. The sequence goes on along the minus strand of QEPC01006720.1, from coordinate 3,411,281 downwards.
ACTTCTTATGTTCTTATGACTTGCTGGTGGGAAATGACATATGGGAATGGACTGCAGAGATAGCTGTAGCCCAAGTCCATTCCCAGGAAAATGGGGAGACAGAAAGCAGGCCTGGTGGAGGGGAAAGGTTGTAGCAAGGCTCTGAGAGGCATCCGGAGGCTGCATCCAACCTCCACTAGGGAACAGGAAAACTCCAGAGAGGAGTCTCATGCCTGGCTAGAAGGCATGGGAGGGCAAGAATCAGGGAGTGAATTGTATGCCTCTCACATGGGGAACTAAACAGTGTGGAACCCACTGGACAACCTGATTCTGAGGCCCAGAAGATGGGACTCACTCTTGAACAAAAGGGCCCAATTTCTGAAGAATCGGACCTGGTAGGCACCTCAGGGGGAGAGTTAGAGGCTGGGACATGACAGCCGCTACTGGATGCAGGCCAGGAGGTGGGTGACTCTAACTTAAGAGTAGCTGAGAAACACTGACTGAAACACAAACAGATTTCAGGTCAAGACTAGCTAAGGATGAGACCGTGGCTAATATCAAGGAGGAAGGGATGGGTGTCTCTCTCCCACTGGTAAAAGTGCAACAAACAGGGTCAGAACTAGAGCTGTAGCGGAATGTCGCAGCGGTAGCTATTTCTGCCGGAAACAGCGTTTCCGCAATTAGTGGTACGGCGTGGCAGAGGCTTTCATTCTGCTAGTTTCATTCCGCTACTTCCGCAGTTCCACTAATTTCATTCCGCTACTTCCACAGGCTTCGCAAATAGCGGAAACGTGACATTTTCGCTACTTCCGCCATTCCGCCAGCGCCACAAAATAGTGGAACAGCGGTTTTCCGACAGTTTCTGCAATTATTCCGCAATTTGCAGATTGTGGCCGAATTAGCGGAATGTCCACAGAAAAGTCACAGTGTGGCACGGGCAATTCCGAAATGGCAGAATGGAAACACGGCACGGTAACAGCTGCTGCCGCATCAGCCCTAGTCAGAAACCCAGCCTGTGATCCTTAAGGGGCAAGGACATGGTTCTAAGGGTGAACATTATGTCTCTGTCCAATCAGAGCAGGGAGACACTGCAGTGCAAAGTGCAAGACCCAAAGGGGTACTGTGCTGCTCCCGAGGAGACAAAAGGCAAAACTGCTTCCAGATAAGAATTGTGAAGGGGAATGCAGCTCAAACAAGGAGTAGGTGTGTCCTGAAGGACAGAGCTGACTTGCAGAGAGTGGAGTAGAGGAAAGGGTTAATAGTACCCATGATCTTTACTCTGGACAAGAGACAAAGGCTGCCAGATATTTGATTGCTCTGCATTGTATACTGGATCAGGAGGTTCGGAGAGGGGTGTGTGAAATACCACCCGAGGGTCTTCACATCCAGTCCAGAGAGTCAGACTCTAAGGAAGGAGAAATAGATTGTTGTACAGACATGGTGGATCCTGGGGGAGAAGACACAATTAGAGGGCAGGGCAGAACAGATTCTGATGACAATAGCTCCTTGAGAGAGGCAAATATTGTGTCTGAGGTGGATTTAAAGGCAGCTATGTTGAACAGGGACGGCCTTACCATGGGGTGGTTAGCGGCGGCCACCCAGGGCACCGCTCCTGAGGGGGTCCCACGCCCAGCTCCCATCCCGAAGCGGTAAGGTCAGCCTTGAACACGGGGCCCTCAGGAGCCGGCTCACACATCTGACAAACAGTGGAGGGGGGGCCAGCAGGAGTGAGGGAGAAGCAGAGGCCCCACCTCTCCCTCACGCTGCTAGACCCCTCCATGGCCTGGTTGGGGCCCAGGCTGCCTCCAGCCTCAGACTGGAGTAGGCGGCGGCAGTCCGAGCCTGGAAAGAGGAGCAATGGACAGCATGAGAGCGGCGACAGCGGATCAGGTAGGTGATCCAAATGGCCGCTTGGGCTTGGGGATGTGGGGAGGGGAGTGCCCCTCCGCCCATCCCTGAGTCCAGGCCCGGGCAACACCCCAAGCTCGGCGAGGAGTGCCCCCCTGAGCCGGGGAGTGCCCCTGGCCTGGCGGCCACCGGCAACTTTGCCGCCAGCAGCACCTTAAGTTAGTAGGGGGCCCCACATTCTCTCCCCACCCAGGGCCCCGCTTTCACTAAGGCCAGCCCTGATGTTGAACCATAGCTTTAAAGGGCCCTTTTAGGTGACCCACTCTTGTGATATTTCAAAATCCCACAAGGCGGGATTACATGAGATGGAAGCATGGGATCATGTGCATGGAAGGCGGTCACACATTGTTTGCCAACCGTGAATTAAATACCTCGATGTGTGAGGTATTTAATTTGCGGTCGGCAAACAATGCACGACCGCCTTCCATGCACATGATCCCATGCTTCCGTCTCATGTAATCTCGCCTTGTGGGATTTTGAAATATCGCGCGAGTGGGTTGCGCAATGGCAACCCGCTTGTCTAAAAACAGCCTTTGACACAGGAGAAAGGCAAAGACTAGAGACTAATTCTCCCCTGACTGAGAGAAACAGCAATTCTCTAACTGCAAAGCTTACAAATGCTGAGAGGAGAGCCTTTAATATGCCGAGTAACACAGGAGAGACTTGCTCCAAGGTACATAGCAAGTTTCACTTGTCTTGTGAAAGAGTTTTTACAAGAGATTACCATTTCTATGTTACAAGAGAAAGCAATTGTGAGGTTGCAAGAACAGACACTGAACTAAGGAATACAAAAGGGTTAACCCGTTGCAGGTTGTATCTGTTCTGGAGGGAGCTGATCCAGTGGGTGTTGCAATTGGGGGGAAACTGAGGGTGAAAACAGACATGACACTAACCACCCTTTAACCACCCTTGGTGGTCATTTATGCATGTTTCAGAGCTGAATAGGGCACCAATACAGCCCTGCAACATGCATAAATAACCACCAAGGGTGGTTAGCGCCATGTCTGTTTTCACCCTGAGTCACAGACAACCTAGAGTGGGGTAGAGAGACCCCAGTCTCATGACAGTGGTGCTTTCCTCTATTTTCCGTTTCAAGCTAGTTGCGGTGCTGGCTTTCACGGCCTTCTCTGGCAATGAGTTCCACAACTGTATTGTCTGCTGAGTGAAAGTACATCCTTTTCTTCATTATGAATTTGCCACCATTTATTTTCAGGGCATATCCCCTCATTCTCTAATTGTGAGAAAGGACAAGGACTTGTGCCCTTTTTACTCCCCCCCCCTTCATGATTTCATGACCTTCCATCATAGCCCCCCCCCCCGCTTAATCGCCTCTTCTCCAAGATGAACAGCCCTCACCTCTTTGAAGCACCTCTGCAGCTCCTTGGCTTGCTGGTGGCACTGGCTGCTGTCTCAATGGTAGCCCAGGTCTGCTACCTGGGTGGAGATCCGCTGGAACACCCAGTCATTTTGGTGCATTAGGTGCAGGTCTCACTGCAGCTTGTAATCCCCTAACAGGCCTATGAAAGCCTGGGTTTCTTCATCACTCTGCAGCACCCTACCCTGGTGGGTGGAGGGGGGGGGGCTTCTCCCAGCGCGGCTGTGGGAGCGGTGCTGGTGGATGCCTGTGAGCAGGGTGATAGAGAGATTCACCACATATAACTTGTGCCTACTCTGTGACAGCTACCGTGCCTCCCCCTCCCCCCCCCAGTTGTGCTGACTTACTGGTCTAGGCTGTCCCTCCTCCTGCTGCTTCATATTCCCCTTTAGGGTGCTCAAGGTGGTGATGTGGGCATTGAGCTGGATCTTGTGTATGGTTTGGGTATGTCCAATGTGGTTTTGTCTTTGCTGCCGGTCTCTTTAAGTGTTCCGGCCCCTCTCATGGGGAAAGGTGTTGAGGTGCAGCCACTCGGTTGACTGCTCTGGCCTTTTCTCCCACATCTCTTTGGTCCTGGCTGCTCTCACTCCATTGCTGGGATGGTTGGGGCTTAGCTGATGTGTCAGCCCACATTGGCCCGAATGGGCAGGCATTGGCTTAGAACGGGAGCCTGGGATCTTCCGGAGGATGCTTTCCGGGTAAGCCATCTACTCCTCCCCCCACCAGGGCAGCTGTGGGCCAACATCTGGGAGCAGGGGAATAGATGTGTGGGTGAGTCCTCAGCCCGGTTGAGCCATAGTGGGCCAGCATCACATCTGTTTTCACCCTTTCATGAGATTTAATAGAGGCATAGTTTTTAGAAAGTTTCGAGTACCTGCCTTCTAAAAATCAAACCTCTTTAAAATGTTTCAAGTTGGGCAGCCAAACATGAAGGCATTGAAAATCATTAACAGTTTTTAAATCTTAAACTGTCAAATTTGACCTTAAGGTACAAGAGCCTTATTATAGGTATTAAATTAATGTAGAGATGCGCAAGCAGCAATATAGTTAAGGCAGCTTGCTCTCTCCATTAAAACAATGCAAACTCTACTTGTTATAAAAGTGAGATGATTTATCCTATCAGTATGAAATTTTGTAGGGGATCGCTTGGGTGAAGAAGGGTACAAGCTGTCCAAATTTCAGGCAAATTGGATGAAAAACAAAGTTACAGACATTTGAATTTTGGAGGCAGAACTCTGTCGGTCCGTAACCAATACATATAACCCCGCCACTCCGCCTGCCCTCCCAGCATTGTCCATACATACACAAACCCATTTCTCAGCCTTGACATAAACACTCCCCCAGCACCTGACTGCCCCCACCCCATACAGACACTTCCTGCACTGCCCAGCTGCCTCAATCGTCTCTCCCTGTACAAATCCTGCATCCATCAACCTTGTTCCCACCCCCTCCCCGCCATACACACACATAAATAGGAGTGAGATGAGAGCAGGTGTTCCCATTATGCAGGGAAATACCTTTCAGAAGTGCTTGTGAACGTTCGTCAGTACATTTGTCAGTTTCCCATGATTATGTGCTTCTACCATTGTTGATTTTGGTGCCTGGGATTTTTCATAATTTCCCATCACTTTCCAGCATTTTTCATCATTTTTGTCACTTTTCAGAATTCTTTCATAATGTTTTGTCACTTTCTGAGACTTTTATGACACTTTTACAGCACTTTTATGGCAATTTCCAGCACTTTCCTGGCACTTAGCTGGAACTTTTGTGTCTCCACAGTCCTCAGGAGTGTGCGTGGAGTGCACATGGGGCTTGGGATTGGTACTGTAGCAGCTCTGTTTAACTCATAAAAACTAACAACAAATGGCAAAACAATGGAAAGTAAGTTTCCTCATTGTGTGAATGAAGGTGAACGACCTGTTTCTGATGGATTTCACCATGATTTATTGGTTCAGACCTATATACAGCCCCTAGTACTCGCCTGACTTATTCTCTCCAAACCAAGTAAAAGCATATAGAGGAGCTTCAGTTCCTACAGAATCATAGATCTGGAAATCACCTCAGAGGTCATCTAGTCCAGCCCCCTGCTCAATGCAGGAAATCCGCAGCTACAGCATCCTGCACAGATAGCCGTCCAGCCTCTGTATGAAAATCTCCAGTGAAGGATATCACACCATCTTCCTAGACAATTTGTTCCATTGTCAAACAGCTCTTACCATTAGGAAGTTCTTCCTAGTGTTTAACCAAAATCTATTTTCTTGTCATTTCAGCCCATCATTTCTTGTCTTGCCCTCAGGGGCAACTGAGAACAAGTCTTTGACAACTTCTGTGTGACAGGCCTTTCAGGTAGTTGAAGACTGATATCATGTGTCTCCTTAGTCTTCTCTTCTCTAGGCTAAACCTATCCAGTTGAAGTTCTTTCAACCTTTCCTCATAGGACTTGGCTTCTAGACTCCCAGCCATCTTTGTTGCCCTTCAGAACCCGTTCCTATTTGTCAATGTCCTCCGAGTGCAGCAGCCAGAACTAGACACAATACTCCAGATGAGTACATTATTCCAGCACAGAATAGAGTGAAATTATTATTTCTCATGGCATGGAAACTATGTGTTTGTTAATGCAGCTTAAAACTGCATTAGCCTTTTTTGCAGCTGCATCAAATTGCTGCTTCATTTTCAGTTTTTGATCAACTACAATTCTCAGATCCTTTTCACGCCAAGTCAGGTATCCCCCATCCTACACTTGTGCATTTGATTTTTTTTACCTAAATGCAGAACTTTACATTTCTATGTTGAACTTCTTTTTGTTTGTTTTGTCCCAGTTTTCCAACCTATCAAGATCATTTTGAATTTTATTTCTGTCTTCTAAGGTGTTTGCTACCCCTCCCAGTTTTGTGTTATCTGCAAATTTGATAAGCATTCCCTCTACTCCTTCATCCAAGTCACTAATAAAGATATTGAACAGTACCGGGTCCCGGACAGAGCCTTGCTACACCCCACTTAATACCTCCCTCCAGACTGATGGGGAGTCACTGATGAGCACTCTTTGAGTACAGGCCTTCAACCAGCTGTAAATCCACCTAATGGTAGATTTGCAGTATCATCTAGTCCACACTTTATTATGTGGGACCTTCTCAAATGCTTTGCTGAAATCAAGATATATTATGTCCATGACATAATAAAAAAAAGGAGATAAGATTAGTATGGCATGACTTAGGGCATTTTCAAACAAGACACTCTACACCCACCTCCTACCCACTATACATGTTACAGGGTGTCCATAGAGCAACACTGAAGCCCTGCAACATGTATAGTGGATGGGTAGTGGGTGGAGAGTCTGAAAATGCCCTTATTCTTGACAAATCCATGCTAGCTTCTAGTAATCACTGCACTGTTTTCTAAATGCTTACTGAACTTCAGTGTTGCCCCAACCTGAAGAGGAAGAGGTTTGGGGCTGAAAGACCAAGCCAAAATGTGGGTGCATGGAGCCTAAGTTGTAAGTAGGGGTGGGAATATCGGTATCGGATAAATCCGATACACCTGATTATCGGGTGTATCAGATTAATCCGATAATCTGATATTTACCAGATACCAGCATACCAGATTTTTATCAGCATACCAGATTTTTAACATGGCACTTTACTGTTTTTTTTACATTGTGACCATTGAAGTCAATGGCTGCAATGTAAAAAACCCAGTAAAGCGGCCAATGTTAAAAATCCGGTATGCCGATACCGGGAGATCCGATACCGGTAAATCCGGTATCTGGTATTCTCCCCGGTGTCCCACCCCTAGTTGTAAGTAAACACAATATGTGAAACTGTCCGACATCTTTACTGTTTACATGCTGCGCAAGTTAAGGAAGGAGTGCTTTTTACGAACTTTTAAGGAAGCCGCTCTTAAGGGAGCCTTAACTTACAATTTCCATGGTTTGAATGTGTAAGAGCTTTAACTCATCTCTTAAACCATAGGTTTTTGAATCCTAGAATTATTAGTAACATCCTTTAATAATAGGGGTCTATAATGCAACCTTTTAGATGCTAGAGATGTGTAGAATGGCACTTCCTAACTTGGGATTACTTCAAATTCACATAAGTGTAATTGTAAATGAAATTAAAACCTGACTGATTAAGCACAAAGACACAAGATTTTTTCAATCTTCTCTCTGGACATTAGAGTAATCATTCAAAGTAACAAATTATTGTATAGTCTTGTCCATGTACAGTATCCCTATTTTCCACATAAATATAGTGTAGACTACTGACTCTTTAGAGAGATGTTCTCATGTAGGAAAGCATATACTATTATTGCAATATATAGGATAGCTGTCCTGGAAACTATGAACATTGTGCATAAATTCTCAAGTCTTATAAATGATTAAAAGAACATTCCCTACTTTGCTAAAAGCCTATAGTTAAAAGAAAATTACAGTCAGCTGGCAAATTTTGTACAATAGTTTTGCAGTCAGATCAAGTTTGTTTGGAGTCCTGGGCATAAACAAAGGTAGGACCAAGTATGTATTCATTTTTTCCATGCTAATTTGCATTTCACCAGACTTATCAGATATGCCATTAGTCTGTCCTCTGTACTCAGACTTATAAGAATATAGGCATATTGATATTCTTGTAGAACTATTCTTGCATCTCACTCAGCATTATGCACCCCACAGGGTCTTTTGAGACAGTGGGTGTTTTCACACACACATTTCTCCTGCATGTTTGCTGTTACATCCTGAACTTTCTGTGTGTCTAAATCATTCACCCAGATCTTAAACATCCGCCTCTTTGAACTTCTGCGTAGAACTTCTCCCAGAACGTTTGTGTGCAAAAACTTCTCCTGGTAAACTGCTTTGCTCCAGGCAACTGTGGTCACTTGGTTTCCATGGCAACCTGTCACGTCTACAGCTGTGGCTACTTTAGGCTGCCTCAGGGCAGTGTTTGTGTGAAGAATGCATCCAGGAATTGCTTCAGGGCAGTGTGTGTGTGAGAAAAATGCATCTGGAACTTACTTGTGGACTTGTAAACGCAGAAGATTGAAAAATCCGAACTTTAACATGTGTGTAAAAATGGCCAGTGATTTTGTTACCACTGAGTGCGGGGCTAGGCTAGGGATGAGTAAGGGTAAAAATGAATGTGACAGCAGACTGGTTTGGCCCACTGTGGCATATTTGTGCATGGATCCCACCTGCACATGTGTGCGAGCGCCATCAGACCTTTGACCTGGGGTATCTGGGGTCATGGTGACAGCTAGCCCGGCCTGTGATCCTTGACCACTGGGACCACAGCCCAAGCTAGGGTTTTCTCTGATTGGGCCAAATCAGGCCGCCCCAGAGCTGTGTGTTTCTGGGCTGATCTGCCAGCCCAGGCCGGCTCTGCCATGACGGGCAGCCATGGCTGGTCGTCTTTGGCCTCCATTGCTGCCTGTTATAGAGGGGGGGATGGGGACAGTTGGGTGCACTTTCTCCATTCTCCCTGCCCTTGGTCTGTGTGGCCATTGGCCTAGCTGGGTACATGTTTGTTTTGCGCTCGAGCCTGGTGCATGCCCTGTTTGCCCAGACTGCCTGTCCTGGGTCAGCCTGGGACACTTGTGGTCTCACCTTATCCTGTGTTCAGATATGTCTTGCATTCATGGCAGCTGTTTGCCAAAATTCCCTTCATGTGACAATGAAAATTTAGCTCTTACTGATCTGTTGTGATTATATGTTACTATGATTCTTAACTGCTAGGAATCCAAGAAAGCATTCAATAGTTTATCCATCTGTATTATCAAGCTCGTTAAAGGCAAGACCACTTTCCATTCTAAACACTGAATTTAAGAGCCCTTTTTTGAATAAATGGCTTGAGCTTTAAATTTAATTATGTGTTCTCATTTGGAGGAATGGTTAGGGACTAGATAATTAGAAGCAGATCCATCATGGCAATGAAAGGTTATAAGGATTTAAAAGTTAATCGGTAGTGGTCAATTTCAAACTGTCCCAACCTTTTGTTGGGATGTCCCAACCTTTCAAATCTTCCTCTCCTTGGTCAGTTGAGCCCCCAAATCTCACAGGTATGTAGCCTGAGAGTTTGATAAAGTGCTGTTGTGGGCTGATGGTGTGTAGCGAAGGCAATGAAGTGTTGTTGTACATTAAAAATTCAGTTCTAGCGCATGCGTGATTGAGCAGGCACCAACTGCAGCCTGGCTACAAAACAGCATAAATAAAGTTACCTGTTTAGTTGAACAGCCCAGACCCCACATCAGCACACTCCCACTGCATGATGTGAAAACATGGCAGTTTGTGGGCAAGTGAAGTTGCTTCCATCCGCCCTCAGTAGGAATCCCAAGGATGGGGGAGGATGGAGAAGGGACAGCGAAGCTAGGCAACCACTGTGGCATGCAGGGCTGGCCGCAAGATAAGGGTACCGGGCAACAACACACAAAACCCCAGGACATGTCACATAACCCACAGACAGCTCAGAAACACAATGGGGCATTTAATGCAGCAGAGAAACCAATGGGGAAGCAGCTGAAAAAAACTAGCACCAAGCCATGCACACCCCCGGCCTTCCAGTCCCCATCAGGCTGACATTCCCTCTGTCCCAAACACCCCCATTTCCCCCCACACACGTACAGGACAGAGTCCAGGGCAAACAGTGGTAGTTCACAGAGCCCTGTTCCAAGAGGGATCACAGTTGCTAAGGTAGAGGGTCACGAACCCCATGCTTCAAAGAGGAGGACTCGTACAGGCGGCTCACAACACAATGTCTGGGGGGTGGGGGTGCAGTTGCAACACAGGGACCAGGGTGGCACAGACCACGGGCAAATCGAAGCAGACAGAGTCCTACAGATGGAGGGGGCAGACACAGTCACTGGGTATTTTCAGACGTTACGAGACCACGCTCAACCACAGTCAATACCCTGTGGTGGGGAATGGCCTCGTAACGTCTTTTGGGGAACCAGAAGTTCCCCCCCAGATGTTAGCCATGCTCAATCCCGGCGGGGAATCACATTCACCACGCGATTGGTGGGACCGGCGGGGCTGGCGCCGATCGCATGGTGAACGTGATTCCCTGCCGCGATGAAGGGGCCCATCTCGTCTGGACGGCAACCACAGCCCGGAATCCCTGACAGGATTCTGGGCCGTGGTCAATTCAGGCGGGCGCTGCGGACGCATTGGCCGCGGCGCCTGCCCGTCTCCCCAGAAGGCGGGTGGCAGGGGAGTGGGGCCATGCGGCCACACGTTGCACTGCGTGGTCCAGCCCCCTCCCCGATTCCCCGCCGGGATCAGCCGGTACGACTGTTGGACGTGATGGGCTGATTCCGGCGGGGAATCAGAAGGGTGATTCCGGGATGGGGCGAATGCCGCCCCGTCTCATCTGAAATCACCCACTGAGCGTTGTTCCACAGTCAAATCATGGCTGAGGTGGAGCTATGTTACTGCAGTGGTTTTATTTGGCATGTTCCCTCCTGTGAGTATGTCAAATTTGATTATATTATGATCACTATTGTCCAGCAGCTCCAACACCATTATCCCTCACACTAATTCCTGCACTCCACTTAGGACTAGATCCACAGTGGCTCCTTCTCTTGTTGGTTCCAGGACGAGCTGCTCCAGGAATTAGTAATTTATGACATCTAGAAATTTTATCTCTGCATCCCGTCCCGAGGAGACATTCAGCCAGTCAATATAATCGCCCATTATTACTGTGTTTCCGACTTTAGTAGCCTGTTTAATCTCCCTTAGCATTTCACAGTCAGTCTCACTGTCCTGGACAGGAGGATAGTATAGACCCACTGCTATACACTTCCCTGTTATACATGGAATTTCTATCCACAGAGATTCCAGAGTACCTTTTGCTTCCTTTACAATATTAATCCTGCTTGACTCAATGTTGTGTCTATAACACCATCCCACCAAAAGCTCAGTCTACTCTGTCATTTAGATATATTTTGTATCCTGGTAATACGCGCCCCATTGGTTGTCCTCATTCCACCAGGTCTCTGAGATTCCTATGACGTCTATATCCTCATTAAATGCAATACACTCTAATTCTCCCGTCTTACTTTTTAGACTTCTAGCATTTGTATATAGACATTTAAATGTATCCTTTTTATTTTTAATCTGTTTATTGTAAGTGACTGTTTTAGTTATTTGGGGATCAATAGAGTTTGACTGTTGCAAACTGATTTCCACCTGAGCTTGCTGGGGATTTTTCCTGTCTTCTATATTAGGATACTCTAATTGGCCTGAAATAACGGCATCTTTCGCAGCTGCCTCAGCCTGACCCACGTGCTGTTCAGCACCTGTCGGCTTTCCCCCAGTTTTTAGTTTAAAGACTGCTCTATCTCCTCTTTAATGTTTAGTGCCAGCAGCCAGGTTCCCCTTTGGTGCATGAGGCACCCTGCCCAGGTACAGGCCCTCAGCTGCGGATCTGAGCAACTGCAGCTCACGCAGGTGTTTCTCACACTCCTACCACTCCCTCCTGTAACCCTGAGCTCTCAGCAGGATGCTGGCAAAGGTAATTGGGAGGGAGGGGACCCCCCCCTCCAGAAGGCACAAGCCAAGCTCTGCCGGACAACAAATGTCCTGCAGAGTGACAGTCTCCATTTCATCCCCCAGAGGAAGCTCACCTGGCCCCAAGCCTTTTAACATTCCAGTGGACTTGTAAAACCTGGCTGTTTGCCCAGGCCTTCGGGGAGGGTGAGATAGGGTTTTTTAGCTCTTCCCTGCCCTTATTTTTATTTTATTATTATTTATTCTCCTACCCCTGTGATGTTGTTAAATTGTTGATGTTTTTAAAAATTGCTTTATGAATTTTTTTAGTTGTACGTCGCCCCGGGATGCCGTAGGCATATGGGGCAACTCATAAATGCATAAAAATAAAATAAAATCCCATGGTAGCAGAGTTCTCATTGTAGGCCCATTCCCAGTGGGCCCCAGAACACATAAGCCCAACTTGCTTGCTCTGCACTGTCAATCACGGCTGCACCCATGATGTCCAAAAAGTGACAGGCTCCTCAACAGAATAGCCACCACGCGTGGACAAGGCATTTGCCAGAAGCCATTGAATATCCTCTCTAAGCCACAGTTCTCCCAGTACCAACTTTCCACAGATATCCCACACTGCAGGACACCTCCCCCACAACACATACTGCATGTTGGAGGACTATGGACCCAGGTGTCACGGTGAGTAGGGAAAGGGTAAGGAGAGGGTAAGGTGTAAAGGGGAACAAGGGAGCACACACGAGGATTCAAGGGTAGTAAGAAAAGGGGCGGCTCAATCTCTAGAACAATTCTCGTTAGGAAGGAAATATAGTCCCTCAGGTTGTAGGGTGGGCTTTCCCTCTTACTCAGAAGGCAACCCTTTTCATCATAGGGACTGAGACAGTGAGCCAATTGCCCCAAGGGGAAGGAAGACAATATACCAGGGTTCCAGGCACTCAGGGGGATACTCAGGGCCCAGGACAAGGTGAAGTTTAGTGAGGAA
>QEPC01006720.1:3331643-3360479 GCA_003113815.1 Sphenodon punctatus | reverse complement strand
CGGCCCTTCTTGTATAAATAGGCAGACAGGTAAGTGTGGTTCATTCCTAAGATTGTGGAGACATCCCACCGACCACTCGCTTCACTTTGCAAGGGAGAAGGGATTTAAGTGGGACTGCCCCCCCAGAACCACACCAACCCCCCTTGTCCCCTCCCCCAGCAACCTGGATCTAGGGGGCTTTGCCTGGATTTTTGGATTGTGATGCAGGTTTTGGGGGAGGGGATATTGCTTTGTTTTGGGGGGAGATCAAGTTGTTACAACATTCCAAAAGGGGCTTTTTAAACCCTGCGTGCGGATGCTACTTTGATGGAAGAATCGGTTGGGGGAAGGTAACATCAGGTGGGCTCTGGAAGCGAACAGCGAAGCAGTCAGTCACCCTATCTCCGGGATAAGGACACCCTCCCCTGCCCCCCGAGGCAGCGAGCCCGAGGGGGGGGGCTACTGAACTGCTAACTTCACGCAAGAGAAAGGATGCTAGGCTGCTAACATGAGGGAGACAGTCAGAATTTTGCACCGGAGGCCCTGGGCTCGAGGTCCCCCATCCTGCTAGCACAGAGCTTGTTGGCTTGCTTTCTATTCCCAGAAGATTTGAGGGTGTGTGTGTGTGTATTGAAATAAACCAGCCCCCTCCTCCCCCCGAGGGATTCATCCACTCCCAAAGGGCTGAGGGCTCTGCTTGGTGGCTCAGCTCCTTTCCTGCAGGCGCAGAGACACTCTGGGGCAGAGTGGATTCTCCAGGCGGAAGGTTTGTTTGTAAATATTTTAAATTAAGCAATCAATCAAAGCCTCAGTGCATCAAAGGTTTCCCTAAAAGGGCAAAACAAGGAGTGGCCGGGGCTGATTCTTGCCAGAGGACTGCAAATTTGAGAGGGGGGGCGGTCTAGGAAAAGATGTTGGATGCGATCCACCAAGCTGGTTTATCGTGGATTCGCGGCCTAGGGGGGCAAATAATAATCCAGAAAAGCGGAGGGAAGTCTTGGTGTAAAGCAATGAAGGAGCGAGGGTTGTAATGGGAAGGGAACGGCGTGATGATTGATCCCGGCTGCTGGGGGGGGGGGGCAAGAGGGGGCCCTGAGGGGAGGGAGGGGGGGGACCATGTGCAGCTGGCAGGGGGGCCCAGCCCAGGCAGAGCCACGGCAACTTTTTTTTTAAAAAAAAACTCAGATGGGATGGGCGGTGGCCAGGTGGACACTTATTTTTCTTTTCAGCCCCCCCGGCTTACGGGGGCCCCCCAGGGCAGGGCTTGGGTGCAAATGAGCCCCCCCCACCACGGTAGCTGCGCCACTGATGGGTGTACTGGCGTGGTGGGTGGAGGCGTGTGTGTGTCCTTTTACACGGACACCCCCCCATCTTCACCCATGGAGCCTCCTCTGTTTTTTAGGAGGGCTCCATGGGTGGAGATGGGTGGGTGATGGGTGGAGGTGGGTGGAGTTGTGTGTTGCACAGGAGCGCGCACGCACCCCCACCCATCGTCCGTGGTGTTCTCATGAACGAACACCGAGCGCAGACCCATCCCCCCCACCGCTGGCCATTTCCATGGACACCCTGACGGGTGGAACACCCTCCCGCACACCCAGCAGGGGAGGGGGGGCATCCATGTGAAAACGGCCTATCTCCTGATTCCACCAGGGTCAATAGTACCCTTTTAATATATTTTTAGTATTTTATTGGATTTTAAATTGTGGATTAGGTGTATTATATGAGTATTTTTTTTGTTATTATTGTCGGTTGTGGGTGTTGTGAGCCGCCCTGAGCTGCTCTGTGAGCAGGAGGGTGCGGGGTAGAAGAATATTGAAATAAATAAATAAAATTAAATAAATAGCAATCTTTTCACTAACCTCAAAGCCAAAGGACCAAGTATTTAAATATCCTCAGCCCAATACAGGCACCATTACTGACACTGAGTAATATCTTGCTCTTTGAATAGTCCCATTTATTTGAATGAACCCACTAGATGAATAAGTTTCTATATATTGCATTTAAATACCCAAAGCTGGTTATTCTGAAGGGCTGATCCACTTTCTATTGTAGTAATGTTAGCAGGCATCCACCCATAGATACAGACTTAATCCTACTCTCAGCTGAGTAAATCACTTGAGCATATGCCAGTCTTTAAGCACACGACTAGCCCTGCTGAAGCTACTGGAACTACACACATCTTTTGCCTAGTGCTTTTCTGGATTACAGCCAGTGTATCAAGCAATTGATATGCAAGGATCTGTGTTCGCTGCATTTTCCCTATCGCCACCAATGGGGCAAAAGTAGTATCCACCTATGACCGTTGTTACACTGACGCCCCCCCCCCTTGCTGGGTGTGTGGGAGGGTGTTCCACCAGTGGGGGCGTCTGTGGAAACAGCATGGCGGTGGGTGGGGGGATGGGTGTTCTACCAGAGTCTGCCCGTGTGAACACTGCGGGCAGTGGGTGGAGGTGCGTGCGTGCTTCCGACGCACACCCGTCCATTCTCCCCCCATCATCCACCATGGAGCCATCTGACAAAATGGGGGTGGCTCTGTGGGTGGAGATGGGTGCGTGTCTGTGGGAAAGGACACACCCACACTTCCATCGACTGTGGCAGCACCCCCATCCACCCACCCACCGCTGCCCATGTAAAAAGGACCTATATGATAGAGTTTTACAAGATCATAAATTGTGTGAAACAAGCTGCTATTTACCATTTCTAAAAATAGTAAGACCCGGCAAAATAAAAATAACAGGTAGCAGATTTAAAACAATCAAAAGGAAGTACTTTTTCACCCCACGTACGATAAATCTGTGGAACTCATTGCCAGAGGATGTTGCACAGGCTGGTAGTGTAACTGGCTTCAAAAAGGGATTGGATGAATTTTTGGAGGCCAGGTCCATAAAGGACTACTAGTTAGGTTAGCCGGGGAAACTAGATCCTTGATTGCCTGGAGCTGGAGGAGTATGCTATGAAATTGATTACCCCACTGTAACCTGCTACATACTCCCCTGAGGCACCTGAGGCTGACTGCTATGAAGACAGAGTGCTGGGCTAGATGGACCATTGGTCTGACCCAGTAATTGCACTTCTTATGTTCTTAACACAGATCCCTTCTCATAGGATCTGATGTAAACTTTCAAATCATGTTCACGTGGATCTGAACGCATGCAAACTAGTTTTGCCCAAGGTTAACGTTTCCTCGTCATATTCTGCACATTTTACTATCTTAGCCTTGTGTATAAAACTCTGAACCAGTGTGGTGCAGTGAATAAGATGCTGGATTTGGACCGGGGAAACCAAACTTTGTAAACAAAGTTTGCAAAAGGCTTGTGAAGATTCTCTATATTTTTATTCAATATTTAATATTGCGGCAGCACTGCAAAAAAGGGGACTTGGGGTGAAAACAGACATAATGCTGGCCCGCTATGGCCTGCTGTGGCCCGCTACTCCGTGCACATCTGTTTCCCCACTGGCCCACTACTGCCTGGGACAGGTAGGCAGCTGGCCTGAAATGAGTCCTCCAGACGATCCTGAGTGTTCATTCTCTCCTGTTTCCCAACATGACCCAAGCCGAGCAGATCTCTCCTATCAAAGTGACTGTTTCTCTGCTGAGACAGAAATCAAGTATTCTCTTCCACTAGGGTTAATAATAGAGTGGTTCTAATCTAAACTGCCAAAGAATTTGGTCCTCTATTTCTCAATTAAACATGAGAGGCAGGGGTGGCGTCACCGTGTAGGCAGCACAGGCAGCTGCCTAGGGCATCAGGTTCAAGGAGGTGGCTCTTCTGCTCCTGATCTACCTACCACCAAGCACCGTGGCTGGATTGGGGGGAAAGCCATCCCCTTGAACTTGCCACCCTACACAGTCCTGCTGCCCCAAATCCCCCCACCTCCAATCTAGCTGCTGTCATGGCAGCAGTGGGGGGAGTTCTGCCCACTTGAATCTGCCCTAGGCATCCCCATCTCCTCTCACCCACGCGCCTCCAAATGCAGAGCTGCAGTGGCTGGATGGGGGGGGGGAGGTGGGTGTGGGGGGATGGAGATGCCTAGGGCAGTAAGTTCAAAGGGGTGCTTCTCCATCTGAATCGGGGCATGTGGGAGAGCTGCCCCCTTGACCTTGCTGCCCTGGGAGGCCCTGCTTCTCCCATGTGCCACTCCCAATCCAGTCATGGAGCTTGGTGGTGGCGGGATAAAGGAGGGGAGTGAGGACACCTAGTGCAGCAAGTTCCAGGGGGTGACAGCTGCCTCAGGCCACCTAAGGTGTCAAATATCTTTGTGCTGCTCTTGCTGAGAGGCCAGTATAAAAGTTCAACTAAGCAACTAGGAACCACCACAAATGTCCCCAGATCTTGTCCTAAGTGGAAGGCACACTTCTTTGACCTTGCCATTGTTATCAGCATGAACAAAATGCCTCCCCCCCCAAAAAACCCACCCTATCCCATATGCACAATCTTCCCCTGCAGGGGGTTTTCTCAAGGAGAAAACAAACCATACATGGCATTTTAGTCATGCCACAGAGACTACTTTCACATATTAACTGGGAGTAGGGTGGCCATACCTCCCCTTTAAAAGAGGATGCTTATGAAAAATACACATTGCAGGGCTGCATTGGTTCCAGTGCAACCATGCACCATGTAGTTTTCATAAGTGTCCTCTTTTCAAGGGGAGGTATGGCCACCCTGCCTGGGAGGTGGGGAAACCTCCGTGATAGCAATGGCAGCTCTATTTTCACAGGAATTAGCACATGTAGGAATGTGTTAATCTACTTTTATCCCACAAGAACACTTGTGCATAATCCTTTCCACCAATGTACCTTTTACAATGATAGGTGTTCTTTTGGAATAAAAGCGGAATAGCGCATTCCTACATGCACTAATTCCCATGAGCATAGAGCCGCGATTGTCATTACCAAAGTTTCCCCACTTCCCAGGTAACATGCAAAAATGGCCTTAATGTGCTCTTAGAAGATGTTACAGTGGTAAGAGCCACAGAAATATATGAATAGACTATGGGTAATTTCAGACGTTACGGGCCTCCCTTTTACCACAGTGAACCACCTGTGGTGGGGGACATCCCATAACATCTGAAGGGGTTCCCGTCAGATGTTCACCACAGTGAACACCCGGCGGGAATCCAATTAACCACCATTCCAGATAGGAGGCTGGCCTCCCCTCTGGAATGGTGGTTACCTGGACCATGGTCCGGAATTGGCAGCTGGTAATGTCTGTCACCGCCGTCGAGGCCAGAGCGTGATCCCAGCCACGAGCCGGGATCGGGTGCAGTGGCCGGATTGGCCGCTACGCCCGCCTGTCTCCAGGAGGGCGGGTGTCTGGGGGAGCGTGAGGGGGCTGGGCTGTGCGGCTGCACGTTGTGCCACACAGCCCCGCTCCCTCCCCGATCCCCGAGTGGAATCAGGCCGGCACGTGTGTTGACCAGCTGGCCTGATTCCACTCGGCGACAAAGAATTGACCACGCGCCGTGTCAAGAAGGGAGGCCGGCACGTCTAAAACAGCACCCTATGATAGAATATTGCTGTCAAATTTCTAAGTAATAGCAAATGCTAAGAAATAGCATCTGCTTCAAGTGTGTGGATTTCCCTACTCCCTAACTTTTCAGTGCATCTAGAGGATTTGAAGCTCAGGGTCATACCTAAAACACAGGGAAGAAATTAAAAGATTCTGCAATTCTTTCATCCAAGGATGAATCTCCAACCTGATCTCCAACACAGAGAGAAGAGCTGCTGAAAGGAAAGAAACTCTCCATTTGATTCTGCTCTAGGAATTCTAAAAAGAAGGGCGCTTGCTTGATACTGGCAACGTTTAAACTATTATCATTTTCTTATGGGGCTAGGTGTATGAGTCCATAGTAGTCAGAAGGCATAATTCTGTCAATAGTGTGGAAAATTTCACATTCTAGCATCTACTAGAATGATGAAAGATAAAGTAGGCAAGAGGCATCAACTGGGTTTCCAGAGTTGTGATGGCACTGTAGAATATGCTGCTTTTCACAGAGAGCAGTTCAGAAAGTGACCTTTGAAAACACAGCGATAGAATTGTAAGTAGATGAAGGTCTGAGTGACTATCAAGTCCATGACTCTCATTGGGCACTAAAACTTCCTCCTAATGGCCCTGCAACTAGTATTTGACTATTTGGGCATGTAGTAGCCCCCCGTCTCTTTGCTAAAAACTTGGTTATCCACATAACCAAGTACTATGGGGTACTATGGGGTGAATTACTGAAGTCATAAACTATGGGGTGAATTACTGAAGTCATAAACAGAGGGTGTTAACAAACAGCATGATAAATCCCCATGCATTCTGTGTTTTCATGTTTGTCCATTTGGTGGTCAGGATTACACAATATGTGGCCACCACCATGCAGCCAACACTCACTCACCACCCACGGTGGTGATTCAGAAAATGTAGAGCCTGCTGTGTGGGCTAATGTGTTGGTGTGCCATCAATTAAATTGCGGAGGATTTGGTGTGCATTCAGGGAAGGGTAGCAACAGAGTGTAGCTGCCGCTGCAATTGGAAACAGGTGGCAGGAGAGCAGGATTGGGGCTGGCTTTGATGGCAGATCAGCTCGGATTGGGTTTGTGCTTGGGAGAGATCTCTCTCTTGCATCCCCACCCCCTCCCCCCCTCTACCTTGAAGTGACGGCAAAGGTCTCACAAGAGAGGGAACCCCTGCTTTCTCAGTTGCTAGTATCTATGGGGGAGGGGTGGAAAGTGGCTCCCCTGCCTCCTCACTGCACCTTAGGGCATTTCTTCCTCTCCTCCCCCTGCCTCCAGCCCTGTTTGCAAACACAAATGGTGGGCCATTGTCTAGGTTTGGCACGTAAAGCATGTGGGTGAGTGCAACACAGACTCACAGTATGGTTACCCTGGCATTTGTTAACACTCAAAAATGCAGAAACATCCCCTTTGTATATAAAGTTGTTCCAGTATTTGAGCCGAGGAAATAAAGCTGTAGAACTTTTTTATTTTTAAATTGTCCTCCATTAAAAATGCATTTAAAAGACTTGCTGAAGTATTTCCTCAAAGTAAGAGTAAAATATAGACCATTAATGGGATTTTGATTTATGTGACCACTTTGATGGTGACCGAGGAAGTTTAATTAATAATAGCTGCATTTCTAGAAAAGAATTTTAACAAGGTGCTCTGCATATGAAAAGTACAGAAGTGCCTTTGTTCTAAACAACCTCCACAAGGGTATACAAGGAGTTTTACTGCCCATTCTACTCATTTTGATAAATTAGTAGGTTGCTTTGAGCAAGCAACCAGAGCAAGATCACAATATTGGAGAACAATCTTGGCCAAGCAGGAGAACAATTTCACCATTATTAAATACTTGTAGGAATTCCTTCTGATTGATGTAACATCCAAAGTCTGACTTTAAAAATCCCCAACAACAACCCTTTCCCAGTGTAAATGAAGGTGTAAGTACAAATGAAATGTCTAAGTCCAATTTTAACCATGGTCAGAAGTGACATTTTAAATCACGGCTATAATGGGGTGCTTCACCTTTTCCTATCAAATTTGGGTTTTGCCATTGTGAGCTACACCATTAGAACCTCTGCAATAGATTACCCTAATAATCATACTGTTGGAAATCACCGAGACTGCCAAGATTTTCCAATCTTGGGTCTGATCCTGCAAGGAACTGTAGGAATCATGAGAACTGGAGTGTACACCAAACAAACATGATTTCCTTTTCAATAAGATTACAAGTTTGGCTGATAAAGGTAACCAAGTATATGTAAGCAATTTCTGTAAGGCATTTGACTGAATTCTGCAAACTTTGACTAAATAAATAACACTATACACTATCACTAAAGTACACCTTACAGAAATTAAAGACTGAAAGGCTGATAAATCTCAAGAAGTAGTTCTTAAGTGAAGAGACTCAACTTCCAGGAGCATCTGTGGGGCAATATTTATTTATTTATTTATTTAAAATTCTTAAACCCCGCCCTCTCTGACCATGGGTGGTTTACAACAAATAAAAACAAAATAACAATAATAATTCAATTAAAATATAACAATATAAAATCCTCCCATAATCCCATTCCCCCCACCCCCGATCGCATCCCTCCCTCACCCGTCCCCTCCACCAAATGCCTGGTGGAACAGCCAGGTTTTACAAACCCGACAAAAAGTCAGCAGGTCTGGGGCCAGGCAAGCCTTCTTCGGAAGGGAGTTCCACAGCTGAGGTGCGGCCACTGAGAATGTCCTCTCCATAGTGGCCCCCCGATTTACTCCGAGGACCTCCAAGAAGATGCCACCAGCAGACTGCAGGTGCCGAACAAGGGCCTGGGGTGTGAGGCGGTCCCGCAGATAGGTTGGGCCGAGGCTGTGTAAGGTTTTAAAGGTTTTAATCGGTCCTGGAAGAAGATATGTGGCTATGTTGAAATATTGGTAGATCAAGTTGGAATGATGGCTTTAGAAATCACAAACTCTCCAGATTTAAAATTGGTTTCTGTTCCCTACTCTGTACCAACTGTTTATGAATATGTAATGTCCTATAACACACATCATATTGAATATTTGAAAGTCAAGTGGGGGATTTGGGGATGACAAAATCCCAATGGAAGTTGTCAGTTCAGAGTATTAAATGGCTGCAAAGCTATTGATCTTAGATGGCACCTCATACAACTAATAATTATTTTGTCTTCATTGGGATCCTTTGAAAGAATCTTAACTTGTTACCATTCTATGCATATTGGAGATGTACTGCACAACAGGTGTCACTTGGCCATACATTTTGGGCACAGCCTGTTATTAATCCTTTTTGGAAAGAAATTGTTACTGGAATGAACATGGTCTTAGCGATGACAACCATAGAATTAGCAACTATGTATATTCTGAGTTATGTATCTAAAGAGCTCAAATTGAATTTCTGTTGGAGTAAAACAATTTGGAAAGACTTTGTTAGTACCATAAAAATAGTTTTACTTCATTGGAAAAGTAAAACAACTCCAAAAAGTGAAACTTTGTATAATGACATGGTAAATCGGGTGTCAACTGAGAGAATCACACTCTATAGATGTGATGAATCAAGCAAGTTTAATTCAGTTCGGAAAGAATTCTTGGACTACTTCAAAAACTAGTATAAGATTAAAGCAAGAACTTTTTACTTGATTGAACCTTTGTACACTCCAATTTCTCTCTTGTTTGTCTCCTCTCACTCTCCCCCCCCTCCCTTAAGTTGTATAAGTTGATGCTGAGTAATGTCAGTGGAACTTTAGAGTATTAATGAAGTGATATACAATAATACATAATCTATATTGGGGCCCATCCAAAGTCCTGCAGACAAGTGCACCCAGCACACATGACATGCATGTGCAACCCACACAAGCACTCCTGATACGGGGAACTGGGGCGCATGCGTGAACTGCACGGAAATCAGGTGGAACTTGCGCACACACACACCTAAGCCGTGCACACGCAAGTTCTAGATTGCACCCTGTATGCATAGTTATAATAATACATTATTAAAAATAATGTATTATTGTACAATAATTAATTATTGTATTATTGTACAAGTATTCACTTAATGTTGTGGGAAGGGGCTTGGCTGTTTGTGGGCTGTTTCCCTCCCAGAAGACTGGTTGAGTCTTGGTTGGGACTTGGTTGAGAAGATTGAGGATTGGTATCATCTGCTTTCCCCTCAAGTTTCTTTAACATGAGGGGATCAAGCTGCCTTGAGATGGCAGCCATGCGGCAGTAGCAGAAGCATGCCAACTGTTCATGGGCCATTTGTGGACCATATGGGTATAGACTGACCACAAAGCTATGCTTGCCTAAAGGATCTACCATCATACTGCTGCTGCTTTTAGCCCCTGTTCCAGCTATAACCTCCCCTGGGAGTTTCTATTTGCATTGCTTTGTATTTTATGGGGATAGATTCATTTCATTTAGTTTTAGTCATGGCATCAGCTCACGCCATAGCCAAAAATAAAAAACAAAAAAACAAAACTCCCAACCGGAGACAATAACATAATACTCAATGCAATTAATCTATTACATGGAGATATGTTGTGGGCAGGGAGAAGGGGAGGGATGGATGTGTGGAATAGCTTAGGTAGACTCCCCAGGGTGAGAGATGGGGAGCGGTTGGGGGTAGGTTGAGCAGCTTTGTAATACAGCCATGGCACCTCTGTGGGAGGGAGAGGCCCGAAGCTGGGAAAGGGGATTCCTCTAAGTGAGAGTTGGAGGAATGGGAGTGCAACGAATGGGTTGATGAGGCACTGGGAAATGTGGGATGTATTTTATTTTGTCTTGATGTTATTTTTTAAAATGTTGTGAGTCACCCTGATCCCTTTTTGGGATAGGGCAGGGTATAAATGGAATTTATTGTTTTTATTTCTTATAACTTCCACAACCTTTATCAATGATGGAATTCAACAGAGGGTGTTTTCTAATGTGACGACAGCATGGTTTAACCCGCTTAATGCAGGTTATACCGGATGCCACCGTCACGTTAGAAAGCGGCTACCAGATGTTGGCATGGTCTGGCTCCTGAACATGATGGGGGGGGGGGGATCTAACCCAGACCATGACTCAAGGAAATCCCCAAGTCACAGCCCAGGCTAACCCAGACTATGGTTGGAAAATGGCCACTGGACCCAAAGTAAAGCAGCTATCATATCTGATAACCAACTTTACTTACTGCAGTCCAGAGTGGTGTCAGGGGCTGGGCGCCGTGGCGGCTGCTATTGGATGCCATGGCTGCTCATCAGCTATGAGGCGAGACTGCTCTACATGGTGTGGGGGTGGGGCTGGTGGATGCATGCCCGTGTATCTCCCCACCCCCTCCCCGGCCCCGCTGCTGCTGTAATGACTTGGAGAAGTCCATGGTGGCAGCAGGAACCATCATGTTAGAAAACACCCAGAGACTCCTTTCTCCATTCTCTAACCTGATGTGAAGAGAATAGAGGTCTTGCATGCGTTTCCTCATAGAATCATAGACTGTTTATTACTATTATTATTATTTTATTATTTTATTCCATTTATATGCCACCCCCTATGACTACGGCATCTTGGGGTGGCTTCCAACATAAAATAAACAATATAAAAATCCACACATATTTAAAACAATTTTAAAATACCCCCATACAAAAATTTAGCCTCCCCTCCCCGGGTTGGAAGGTACCTCCAGGGTAATCTAGTTCAACACTCGCCCCCCCCCTCCATGGCAGGATCTCCCTGTCTGCATTGCAAAACAGATGCTTGTTCAGCTGGGTTTTGAAACCCTCCAGGGAAGGAGATTCCACAACCTCCCTGGACAGCTTATTCCATTGCCCAACAGTTCTCACAGCTAGGAAGCTTTGTTGTGGTTTTTTTTTGTTTTTTTTTAGGTGAGCTAGATGTTTTATTTTTTTAGTTAAAGTGAAAGCAGAGATTCACAGGTATTTACACAACTTTAGGAGCTGGAGTTTTAAAAACACCAATTACCACCAGAAATAATGAGATGCAGCAATAGCAACAGCAAGTAAATACATCTAGTAAATGCTCACAACAGCACTGAAGTATACCCCTTACTCTCAAAAGAGGCAAGGGTAGAGAGGAGGCTGGATAGTGAAGCTGGCAACTTGTCCAGTCAGGATCTGTGCTACTTACTACTTACCGGGCCGGACCATGCATTGGAGGAATTAACCCAGGGCTGTAAAAATCCACTTGTCAGCTCAAAGTATACTCTCCAGAGGCAAGCAAGCAAGTGGATTTGTAAGGCCTGTTTAAAATAATAATAATAATCATAATTGCTGCCACATACTAAAAAGGGATGCTGCAGCTCCCCTGGCCCCTCACTCATCTTTTCTGGCAGTTATTCCTCTTCAGTGTCTTTAATGAAAAGGGGTAAAAATAAAAGTCCTCAGTATCTCTCTCTGATTTCGGAAGTAGTGTGGGGGTAAATCTGTTTTTTGATTTTTTTTAAAAAAAACCTCTTAAAAATCTCTCAAAATGTATATCCACTGTAATAACGACTCCGTGTTTTCAATATGGTCCCGAAGTGATCGTTTTGCCAGTGTCCAGTATGTAAAGTCTTCTTTCGGAAAGATTACATTCAGTCAAAAATGAGTCATCCATTTCAACTGATGTTATGTCTAGTGAAAATTTAGGCTCTTGTGCATGAATGTTAATGCTTTTTCATTAACTCATCTAATGTAGTAAACTGAGGCATATCTTCAACTTCTATCCATAAAAGGTCTTTGTTGTAACTGAAACCCATGAAGAGGTAATTGACTCAGATCATGGAGAGCGTGGGTAGCTGGTCAATGCGGTGTACGGGCTTATTAATTATTATTATTATTTATTTATTTTATTTTATTATAAGCGTTTATATAGTGCCAGCGATGTACCTGGTGCTTTACAGAAAATAAGATAGACACGGTCCCTGCCTGAGAGCTTATCCCCCATGGGCAGGTTGCTGAGGATAAAGGCATGCTGCACCTGCCAGTGTTTCTCATTCTCTGAATAGGAGCGGAACTGCTCCGGGAACTCTGTTTCCCCCACCCTTTTTTTTGCTGTTTGATCTGAATGGCCAACTAATTGATCTATTCCCTACAGCAAGAGGGGTTAAACAGGGATGCATTTCAGCCCTATTCCGTTTTAATTTTTATATTAATAATATTGTGTCTGAACTGGCGGGAAATGAGTTTTTTCCAGTACAAGTTTTGGATAGGAAAATTTCAATTTTATTATATGAGGATGATATGGTCCTAATTTCACATGCTCTGATTGGCTTAAAGCATTTGTTACATTCTGTGAGCGATTTCTGTTCAAGAGAATTCTTGAAAATTAATTACACGAAGACTAAAATCATGGTTACTGAAGTGAACCCAAGGAAACATAGGTGGAAGATTGATAATAAAGACCTTGAGCATGTAATATTATTCACATACTTGGGATTAGTTTTTTTCCCTGTAGTGGTTGTTGGAAAGATCATGTCCAAATGAATAGAACTAAAACTGAAAGAACAGTCCATGCTGTTCTACATTTTTGGAGGGGTATAGTTGATTGATCCGGCTATGAAGATTTTAAATGCTAAAGTGATGGGACAACTTCTATAGGTTTTAGTTATGAGAATTATTTGAATGATTTGAAGGATGACTATTTGAGGAATGCCTTTATTAAAATAAGATTCCAAGTTATGGAATCAGAATATTTGCAAGGTAGATATGCAAAAATTCCTATTGCTCTTAGAAATTTTATTTGTGGTATGAGAGCTATTGAGAATTTGCCCCATTATTTGTTTGACTGCCCCCTCTATGATGATATTCGTAAAGTATATTTAAATAATTTGATATGGTATACTCAGAATTGGCCAATTAAATTTAGATGGATTTATGCCCTAAGTGGTAGGAATCCTACAGTAACTAAAGCAGTTGCATTTTTTTGCTGTGAAAGCCGCTAGAAAGTGAGAACACTTTGTGAAAAATCATCTGGTTAACTATAAAGGAGATCAAGATGTTTCATTTTAACTTAATATATTTACTTGCTGCAGTAGCAGCAAGTAAGTTAAAGGCAAAATCGCTCTCCATTATAAACAGGGAACTGCTGAAGCCCCGATATTGAGGAAACCGCTTGAGCTACAGTTCTGAAAATATATTCATGGCTTATATTTGTGGGGACTGTCATACATACAAAATATGAAGAAGATCCAGACAGAAAATCAAAATTTATAACTGTTTAAAAGTTAATTGCTAGTGGTCAAAATGCACTGAGTCCCAATGATTTTGAATCATCAATATCTCCTCCCTCCCTGATGAGTTGCGACCTGTGACTTCACAGTCTTGGAGCCTGAGATGGACCAAGTGCTACTGTTAGTATGATAGTGCTTGGTGCAGCCAAAACCAAGTTGTTAAACATTAAAAAAACTCAATTCTGCTGCCTCGCACATGCGCAGTTAGTTGTACACCACCTTGAGTCACTGTATGAAGAATAGGGCAGTATAAAAATGCTTCAATAAATAAATAAATAAATAAAAATAAATAAATTCACCAAAATAACCCTACCCCCCGGTCCCCTAACAACCTCCTACATAATCCTTATCCCCACCTGCCCCAACACTCTCTACTCTCCAGTCTTTCCCTCTAAACCCTACTACCTAATCCAATCCAATCCACCCCTATCCCTGACTTCAAAATGCCTGGCCAAAGAAGAAAGTCTTACATTTCCTTTGGAAAATGAGCAGGCTCAGACAGACCTCCACGGGGATGGATTTCCATAACTGGCACACCCACTGAGAACACCTCTCTGCATGCCCGTGTGCTAAAAACTTTGTGGGCAGTTGGTACCCGCAAGAGGGCACCCCAAGCTGACCTCAGAGGCCACAACAGAACATAGCGGAAGAAGCAGCCCTTCAGATACCTGGGGGCCAAGATGTTTAGGGACCATGTGAAAAGCCTTTCCCCCCTCTCTCCCTTTCCACTTGTAAGTGATATGTATGACTGCTTTTACAAATTAAAAGTGAATAAAAATGGAATTAAAAATCAATACAGGGTTAAAGCTCAAACAGGATATAGCGTATATAACTGTAT
Source organism: Sphenodon punctatus (assembly GCA_003113815.1). Classification (NCBI taxonomy): domain Eukaryota; kingdom Metazoa; phylum Chordata; class Lepidosauria; order Sphenodontia; family Sphenodontidae; genus Sphenodon; species Sphenodon punctatus. The sequence continues at coordinate 3,345,972 of QEPC01006720.1, read as the reverse complement.
AAGCTACAATATGCCACAAATTTTGGGCTGATCTATTTTGTACAGCATAAAGTTCAATGAGACGCTGATTTTGGTTGGAGTCCTTAGACACATAATAATGGTTTTGGATTTAGCACAAGACACTACCATTCACATTGCAATGTGTAACAACATTATATAGTCAGCATCTAGGCTGATCCTGCACACCTGTTGAAGAATGTAGTGAAATGCTAATTCCAATGGGGTACCAGTTTTTACAGTTCAGAATTAGCAAGTACGTATGCATCGGGCACCACAAAATACAGTGGGATCCACTTAAGCCAAACTTGCATAACTCAAATTTCTGGTTAAATAAATATTTCTGGTCAAATAAATATATTTCTACACATCTAACAATTGTTTCTTGACCTGGATAAGTCAAATGTTTGACCTCAGCAGCTCAGTTTTAAGCTGTATAGATTAAACCTATCCAGCTAAAACTACCAGGACCTTCGACTGTATTAATGGGTGAAAAAATATGAGACAATGGCCTGCCAGATCCCCTGGCCAACCCATGGAGTGGCAACACAGTCACCAACTGTTGGGCTGGTGTGGAGAGCAGAACATATGTGCAGCTTCCAATGTAGCAAGCACAATGCCCCTATGCCACAAGTTGGGCCAAGGAAATGAACACACGGGAAGGACTGGGGCGGCAGCAGATCACTCCTCCGTCCCACAGTGATACCATCTGGGTGGCCGTACATAGCCCCATTCCCACCCCAAAGCACTGTCATCCCTGTCTGTCTCCCCTCACCCCTGTGGGGCCAGTGTCTGGGATACAGGGAAAGCAGGGGCACTGCTCAGGCAGAGTTACATCTGGGGAGAATCCCGCGGGTCGGTCTCCCTTGCACAGGAGTAGCGGGTCCCAGCCCAGCATGCTCAGTACAGGGTCAGAGCTGAGTGTAGAACTGAGCCAAGATGGAGGCTAGCCGTGTGCTGTGTGAGTCTGGGCTGAAATTAAGGATCTGTTTTCCAGTACTACTTTATAGTGGCCTCAAGATTTTACACTGGCGACACTGGTAAACTACAAACAGCAGCCAGTAAGCTCTTCATATGGTGTAATGATAACAAGAAATGCGCCATTTTATTATGTGTTTGTGGAGCAAAAACATATGGCTTAATTAGAAGTTTAGTGGCACCTGAAAAGCCCTGTACTAAGTCCTTTGATGAACTAGTTAATGTTGTGGCTCATCATAACAACCCCAGGCCATCAGAAATAGTGCAGCGCTTTAAATTTAACCATTTCTCCCCCAACCAGGGATGTCTGTGGCAGTTTTTGTAGCTGAACTGCTGCGTGTAGCAGAGCACTGTTGTTTTGGAGATACATTAAATGCCATGCTACATGACAGACTGGTCTGTGGTATCAATGATGAAAGAATCCAGAGGTGCCTTGTAGGAAAGTTCACCTTAGATTTGAAGGAAGCTCTGGAAGTAGCACAAGGCATGGAAGTTGCTGCCCATCATGCTTTGGAGCTACAGAGAGGCACTAAGCAACCTGTGGATAGCCAAACAGTTGCAGACCCAGTGCACAAATTGTCTAGCACTTCCCATAAAGTAAATGAATCCCCAAATAAATCAAGACATGTTCCCAGGAGCACACAAAAATGCTTCAGTTGTGGGGGTAAACATGATCATATCTCCTGCCCAGACAGTGAGTGATTTCAGACGTTATGCGGTCCTGAGTCACCACAGTGGATTCCCAGCGGCGGCAAGCCACCCAACCACCCCCCGTGGTCAAAGAAGGTCCAGAACAGATGTGACAGAACCAGGACCACGGCAGGGAATTGGGCCATCAGATCACGGGCCGGTGCAGCACAACAGACATGACACTGATCCCCAGCTGTGGTCAAAACACCCAGAAGGCACTGGGGAGGGACGGGAGGCAGACATGGCCGAAAGAGGGCAAACGAAGCCAAAAGCGCCCACAGGGAATGCCCACACAAGGAAAACAGGAAGGGAGGGGGAAGAGGAAGAAGAGCCCCCGGAGCAGCGCACAAAATAGGCACAGGGAAAGCGCGGTTACAGAGGAACACACAGCACAAACGCATGCTCGGACGCGCACACCCCCACACGGGAAAGGAAGGGAAGGGGGGACACGGCGGGACAGACAACACACACAGCACAATGGGCACAGGGGGGAGAGAAGGGGGGCGGAGACAGGGAGCAGGGGGGGCGGCAAAGGGGACAGGGCAGGACAAGGGGAATGGCAAACAGAACCCCCACAACAGCACAGCCTGCATGGGCACCCACACAGCAACACAGGCAGTCCCGGAACGTGCGGAACCCCAGGGGCACAGCACAGTCACAGGGGGAGGCCACATGGACCGGGGAGTGGCCCGGGAATGGTCCAGGAGACAGACAGGGATCCCACACGATAGCTAGGGTGCAATGGATGGGAAGGAGGCAAGACTGAGACGAGGAGCAGGGCAGCCGGGCTAGCAACCCCCCCCCCGGGAGGGTGCCCAGAGCCCCAGTCCGGGGGCCTTGGAACCCCACGGTCATACAGCCACCCAGGGGGGTGGGGGGTCAGGGCATGAAGGACAGCGGCACCTGGGCTGCCGGGGGCCGGCACACAGTTCAGGATACAACCGCAGGAGAAGGCAGTCATGGAGGGGAACACCTGTTGCAGAGGTGGACAGGGGGGCCCCCGCAGACGGGCCCAGAACCACAGGCAAGGGCAGCGGGAGCCCAAGAAACAGCCAGCACAGCAGTGAGCCAGGAACAGTAGGGAGGGAAGGGGAGTGACCCACCGTGCCAGGGTGGAGGCGGGAGCACACACCAGGGCTGGTATCCAGGGCCCAGAAGGCAGGGTGGCCTCACAGCCAGCTGCAGGGGGCCACAAAGGGGCCTGGAGCTGGGTGGCCCACCAGGTGCTCAAAGTGCGGCCACTTAAGCATGCCCCGATGGAAGCCCAGCTCAGACATGTGGTGGGCAACCAGGTAGTAAGCCTCAAAGGGATCCTGGGCAGAGTGCCTGACCTGCACATCGGATTGGGACCACACACCGGCCAGCGCCACCACCTCCACTTCAGAGGACTCCGACAAGGCATAGTCCACAGGTGGGGGGCACGGAAGGTGACCCAGCTCCAACAGGCAGTGATAGATCACCCCGCAGGACCGCTGGTAACCTCAGGCCCTGTGAACACAGCCAAAGAAGGACACAGTCAGGGCAGGGCCCCCCTCCAATAGACAGGTCGTGTAGCCAGACAGGCTGCACACAGAGAGGGTAGACACGGTCTCTGCTGCTGACCACCCCACATGCGAGCACCTCATCTCTGGGATGCGCCCATCAGGAAAGGGACACAGGCCCAGCACCTCCACATGCAGCAGGCAATTGCGGGCGCTCGCCACATGGCCATAGTACCGCAGCCTGGAGCTCATACTCTCGTAGGCACCGATGAGACTGTCTGGGCATCTCAGGAGCAATTGCACGGCCGGGGAATGCCACAGGTCACACAGGGCCATAGTCTCGTGGAAGATCCAGCTACCCAGGGTGCCTGGGGTGCTGAGGCCCGTGAGCCTGGGGCAAGCGCGGCCAGCCATGGTCCAGCAAGCGCCTGATACTACACACAATGAAAGGGGACCCCCACAATCCCTGGAGGGATGGGAGAGGAAGCCGGGGAGCTCCAAGGCCAAGCGATAAGGCCACAGGCCGCAACATTGTACTGATACCGAACGAGGCATGGGGTGCGGACCCAGCCCAGCTTCTGGAACAGAGCACACAGACAGGGCAGCCTACACACTAATCAGGGTGCTCAGGACAGCAGGCAGCTGACACAAAGACGTGGGAAGTGATGACAGCAGGAATGCAGCTGCTGCTCGTACACACCTGGCTGAGGACATAACCAAGCACTATGCCCCTGCTGGGAAGGCATGTGTGCACCTGGGGCCACCCACGGCCTCCCCGGCCTGCTCTCCCTGCAGGAGTAGGGCCCGCCGGTCAGGATGGTGGCCAAGGTGACCCGGGCCCCCGAGCCCAGTTGGCAGGGTGTGACCAGGGGGTGGGGCACCACCGGGCTCAACCTACAACAGATGTGGCTCCAACCCACCTGGGGCACTGGTCACCATGGAGCTGGACCGGTTGGGCACCTGCGGGATGCACCTAGCCGTGTGCATGGAGTGGTACCGCTCCCACACAGACCTCCTGCACATCCAGACCACTGAGGTGCACCTGGCTGCCCGGCTGCACATGAGGCACTCATAGTACCCACGTGTAGGAGAAGCGAGGTGCCTATGTCATCGGACCGGTCCATCTTTGCGGAGTGCTCCCTGACCATCCAGTCTATGGCCTCCTCCAGCCACCTGAATGCCTCCACTTGCATGCTGAGCTCCCGTCACTCCAGCCTCCATTCGAGGACACCTCCGCCTGGAGCCTCCGGTCCCTGGCCTCCACCTGCTGCCCTTTTTGTGGCCACCTCCATGCGGTCGATGGCTGCGATCATCTGCTCGCCCTGCTCTGTGGTGGAGCAGACAATGTCCTCCGCCTGCTCTACCGTACCCATGCCCGGTGCTCCCTCATACGTTGTGCCAGGGGCATGGGTCTGCCTTGCTGGTCTGCGGCGGGTCTCCCTGTTGGGGTGCATGGTAGGGCATGGTTAGCTGCCTCAGCCTCCTGCCCCCCATCCCATGCCACGGATGGGGCTCCCTGGGCACCCCCCCATCAGGACAGCAGCTTGTGCCCTCCCCCGGCTGTCCCCTGCGGCTGGCCCCAATCCAGGGTCTGGCTTCTCCAGCCAGGCTCTCCAGGCCTCCCCTCCCCTTCCCCCCATGTCGTGTTGCCTCACCTGGGGCCTCTGGTTGCTCCTGGGGCTGCTCTCCTCCATCCCCCTCACCAGGATATTGCAGGTGCCTGGGCATGTTGCGACCTGTGCGGGAATGGGGAGGGGTGGGTGGGTTGTGGGCGGCCCGTGTCCCCTGGCAACCCCTGGGCCCCTCCCTTGGGGTGCAGGGCACCGGGGTGTTGTTGAGGGTGGGCCCATGGCCCGTGCACCCCTCCCCCTGGCATTCCCCCCCATTCCATGTCTTGTCACACCCGCCTGCTTACCCTCTATGTCTGTCTCAGACTAGAGCCCTCCGAACCGGCCCCTTGGTGTGGCTGAGGTCCCCCTGTGTCCACTGGATGATGGTGACCAGGGTTCCAGCCTTGGATCCTCCAGCTTCGGACCTCAGCCGGGGGCTATCTGGGCTGGCGTGCGAGGGGGGCTTTCTGGTCCCTGAGGTCCCGGGGCATTCCTCTTGGGGGGCGGGGCTCCTGGAACCGGTGTCTTCACTGGGGGTGGCGAGGGGAGGTGGTACCTCAGCCCATTCCCTGACCTGGACCACTGCGCTCCCCACGAGGCGCAGGACGACTGTTGAGCCCTTCATGTGTAGGATGCGGTCCAGGGCTTTGTAGTAGGCAGCAGTGTGGGCTCTGTGGCTGGACCACCAGTTGTTGTCCCTAATGGTCTTGTACCCCCTCTTCAGCTCCTTGGCCTTTGACCAGCACTGGGCCACTGTCCTGTGATGCCCTGCCACCTCTATTTCCTGCACGATCTCCTTGAAGACGCACTTGTTCCATTGATTGACCGCCAGCTCCAGCTGGTGCTCCAGGGTCCCCCAGATCTGGATGAATTTCTGGGTTTCCCTGTGTCCCCATTGCCCCCCTCAATGGTACGGCCGTCTCCTGCGTGTGCCCTCTGGGTTGNCCGACAAGGCATAGTCCACAGGTGGGGGGCACGGAAGGTGACCCAGCTCCAACAGGCAGTGATAGATCACCCCGCAGGACCGCTGGTAACCTCAGGCCCTGTGAACACAGCCAAAGAAGGACACAGTCAGGGCAGGGCCCCCCTCCAATAGACAGGTCGTGTAGCCAGACAGGCTGCACACAGAGAGGGTGGACACGGTCTCTGCTGCTGACCACCCCACATGCGAGCACCTCATCTCTGGGATGCGCCCATCAGGAAAGGGACACAGGCCCAGCACCTCCACATGCAGCAGGCAATTGCGGGCGCTCGCCACATGGCCATAGTACCGCAGCCTGGAGCTCATACTCTCGTAGGCACCGATGAGACTGTCTGGGCATCTCAGGAGCAATTGCACGGCCGGGGAATGCCACAGGTCACACAGGGCCATAGTCTCGTGGAAGATCCAGCTACCCAGGGTGCCTGGGGTGCTGAGGCCCGTGAGCCTGGGGCAAGCGCGGCCAGCCATGGTCCAGCAAGCGCCTGATACTACACACAATGAAAGGGGACCCCCACAATCCCTGGAGGGATGGGAGAGGAAGCCGGGGAGCTCCAAGGCCAAGCGATAAGGCCACAGGCCGCAACATTGTACTGATACCGAACGAGGCATGGGGTGCGGACCCAGCCCAGCTTCTGGAACAGAGCACACAGACAGGGCAGCCTACACACTAATCAGGGTGCTCAGGACAGCAGGCAGCTGACACAAAGATGTGGGAAGTGATGACAGCAGGAATGCAGCTGCTGCTCGTACACACCTGGCTGAGGACATAACCAAGCACTATGCCCCTGCTGGGAAGGCATGTGTGCACCTGGGGCCACCCACGGCCTCCCCGGCCTGCTCTCCCTGCAGGAGTAGGGCCCGCCGGTCAGGATGGTGGCCAAGGTGACCCGGGCCCCCGAGCCCAGTTGGCAGGGTGTGACCGGGGGGTGGGGCACCACCGGGCTCAACCTACAACAGGTGTGGCTCCAACCCACCTGGGGCACTGGTCACCATGGAGCTGGACCGGTTGGGCACCTGCGGGATGCACCTAGCCGTGTGCATGGAGTGGTACCGCTCCCACACAGACCTCCTGCACATCCAGACCACTGAGGTGCACCTGGCTGCCCGGCTGCACATGAGGCACTCATAGTACCCACGTGTAGGAGAAGCGAGGTGCCTATGTCATCGGACCGGTCCATCTTTGCGGAGTGCTCCCTGACCATCCAGTCTATGGCCTCCTCCAGCCGCCTGAATGCCTCCACTTGCATGCTGAGCTCCCGTCACTCCAGCCTCCATTCGAGGACACCTCCGCCTGGAGCCTCCGGTCCCTGGCCTCCACCTGCTGCCCTTTTTGTGGCCACCTCCATGCGGTCGATGGCTGCGATCATCTGCTCGCCCTGCTCTGTGGTGGAGCAGACAATGTCCTCCGCCTGCTCTACCGTACCCATGCCCGGTGCTCCCTCATACGTTGTGCCAGGGGCATGGGTCTGCCTTGCTGGTCTGCGGCGGGTCTCCCTGTTGGGGTGCATGGTAGGGCATGGTTAGCTGCCTCAGCCTCCTGCCCCCCATCCCATGCCACGGATGGGGCGCCCTGGGCACCCCCCCATCAGGACAGCAGCTTGTGCCCTCCCCCGGCTGTCCCCTGCGGCTGGCCCCAATCCAGGGTCTGGCTTCTCCAGCCAGGCTCTCCAGGCCTCCCCTCCCCTTCCCCCCATGTCGTGTTGCCTCACCTGGGGCCTCTGGTTGCTCCTGGGGCTGCTCTCCTCCATCCCCCTCACCAGGATATTGCAGGTGCCTGGGCATGTTGCGACCTGTGCGGGAATGGGGAGGGGTGGGTGGGTTGTGGGCGGCCCGTGTCCCCTGGCAACCCCTGGGCCCCTCCCTTGGGGTGCAGGGCACCGGGGTGTTGTTGAGGGTGGGCCCATGGCCCGTGCACCCCTCCCCCTGGCATTCCCCCCCATTCCATGTCTTGTCACACCCGCCTGCTTACCCTCTATGTCTGTCTCAGACTAGAGCCCTCCGAACCGGCCCCTTGGTGTGGCTGAGGTCCCCCTGTGTCCACTGGATGATGGTGACCAGGGTTCCAGCCTTGGATCCTCCAGCTTCGGACCTCAGCCGGGGGCTATCTGGGCTGGCGTGCGAGGGGGGCTTTCTGGTCCCTGAGGTCCCGGGGCATTCCTCTTGGGGGGCGGGGCTCCTGGAACCGGTGTCTTCACTGGGGGTGGCGAGGGGAGGTGGTACCTCAGCCCATTCCCTGACCTGGACCACTGCGCTCCCCACGAGGCGCAGGACGACTGTTGAGCCCTTCATGTGTAGGATGCGGTCCAGGGCTTTGTAGTAGGCAGCAGTGTGGGCTCTGTGGCTGGACCACCAGTTGTTGTCCCTAATGGTCTTGTACCCCCTCTTCAGCTCCTTGGCCTTTGACCAGCACTGGGCCACTGTCCTGTGATGCCCTGCCACCTCTATTTCCTGCACGATCTCCTTGAAGACGCACTTGTTCCATTGATTGACCGCCAGCTCCAGCTGGTGCTCCAGGGTCCCCCAGATCTGGATGAATTTCTGGGTTTCCCTGTGTCCCCATTGCCCCCCTCAATGGTACGGCCGTCTCCTGCGTGTGCCCTCTGGGTTGCGGTCTTCCCCCTCCTGCTCCTCCACCTGCCCTCTGGCCATCTCCTCTGGGGGCTCGGGCTCCTGGGCCTGTTTCCGTGTCTGCGGGTCATGAGGGGGGGGGTTGGTTACCGGGTTTCAATGGCCCCGTGGCCCTCCCCTGTCCCCCCCCTGCTGGCCCACCCACCCACCTTGGAGCCCATGTGCCGCTGTCCCCCCTTCAGTCCCCTTATCCATTTCCGGGGTGCCTCATCCCCCCGGGCCGGCAGCAGGCGCTGGTTCAGCCCATCCTGGCTACTGCTGCTGCTGTCCCTCCACCGCCTCCGGGTGCAGCATGACCACCTCCTTCTCTGCCTCCTCCTCCTCCTGCCATGCTCTCTCTCCCACCACTCTCCTCTCCTTTCCACCATGCTCCATCCCACCACGTCCCCCTGCTGCTGTGTGCCCTTTAAATCTCCCTCCCCGGCCCATGTTGTTGTTGGTTGCCTGGCAGTGACGCTACGTGCTTTGTCCCCGGCTGGGAATCATTTTGCTTGATTCCGGCTGGTGGTTACCATCCAGACATTACTTTTTTTTGTTTCCTGTTGGGAATTGCTTTGATCACGCTTTCGGAGATGGTCCGGGCCGGCGCTCCGGAAGTGTGGTTGATTTTGACCCCTGGTGGGTATTGACTGTGGTGAACATCTGGTGACCATGAAACAGACGTTCAGGGCACCTTGGCCCCACCACAGGATTGACCGTGGTTCGCTGTGGTTGACTGTGATCTCGTAACGTCTGAAAATACCCAGTGATACTGACTGCTAGTTTTTTTATAAGCAGGGGCACCTTGCAAAAATGCACCATAAGAAAAGAACACAGGAATGGGAGCATGGAGGCTACAAAAAAAGATATTCTTATTGTTGCTGGGGAGGAAGGGGTGCCTGAAGGGGAGAGCTCAGTATATACTATCTTTAATGTTAGTGGCAAAAGCCAAAAGGAAAAGCCACTGCAAGTGGATGTTACAATTAATGGCCAAAGACTAACGATGGAGACTGATACAATAAGTTCTCTGTCTATAATCAGTAAAGTCACTCCTCACAAGTTATGGTCAAGGAACAATGCCCCACAGCTGGGTGCAGCAAAGATGATGTTACATACCTATTAGGGGCAGGACTGCAGGGGGATTTTAGATTTTGATTTTTCAGTTTTGGTTCTCTAGTAATTTCGGATCTCGATTCGGATTTGGATTTTTTGCATGCATTCTTTCCTATTGAAGTAAATGGGAACAAATTGCAATGTTAAAGATACAAATAAAAATCAATGTAAAAGATCTGAATAACCTGAAACTGAAAAAGATCCAAATGTTTGGATAGAACCTAATCGGTCATTTTCGGGTTATTCAGTTCTATCCGAATCTGAAATTCCCATTCCTAATACCTATACAGGGGAGCAAATTCCAGTGAAAGGCACTGTCAAGGTGAAGGTAGGATACCAGGATCAGAAGCTACATTTGCCTTTACTATTAGTAAAAGGGAAAGACCCAGCCTCATCAGATGAGACTGGTTAAAGCTTTTGAAAATTAACTAGGCAACCATGTCCATGCAGTAAGCCTAGAAGCACTTCTTGAGAAATAATCAGAGCTATTCAAGGAAGGCCTTGATACTGTAAAAAGGATCATTGTCAGAATTCACATAGATCCAGATGCCAAACCACGTTTCTTTAAGCCTTGGAAAATAACCTATGCCGTGCACCGCAAAATAGTCGAAGAGCTAGATAGTTTACTGGCAGAAGGTGTTATTGAGTCTATCCAGTTCTCAGACTGGGCTGTCCTATTGTTCCAGTATTGAAATCAGATGGTCGAGTGAGAATATGTGGGGACTACAAGGTCACTTCAAGTGTGTGTCCAAATTAGATACATATCCACTCCCCAGGATTGAAGACCTGTATGCTACCTTGGCAGGGAGAAAAACTTTCACAAAAATTGATTTAAGTAATGCATACCTCCAAATTCCTCTGGATAAGGGCATTCCTCTGTGACAATAAATTGGTGTGTCTGTGCTCCTGGTATTTTTCAAAGGACAATGGACAATTTATTCTAAGGCATGCCATGTGTCTGTGTGTACCTGGATGATATCCTGGTCACAGGAGAATCTGAATCAGAACACTTACAAAACTTGGACCAGGTACTGCAAAGATTGGCTGATGCAGGTAAGTAAGTAATACATGTATTCATATAGCAAAAAGCCTTATCAAACACAGTAAAAGAAAAACAGACACAAAAACAAACAACATATAAACATATATTCAAAAACAAATGGACAGAGGGCAATTTGAAATTATCCATAGCAAATATTCTTCACAACATTTTATAAACTTATTTTCATTGCTGAGGCTGCAAATGATGCAACCGCAGCAGTTATGGAATCACTCTTATCCGTAAGCAAATAAACTAATTTCCATAAATTGTGTCCATCTTTATCTAGATTCACAATCTTGAATAACCTAGTACGCGCCACAGCATAAAGGGGGCAAACCAATACATTATGAACTAGATCCTCAACCTTGTTCCTCCCAAACACGCATAAACGGTCAGGATAATTCACTCCCGTCAAGTGATGTTGCATTACTTCCAAGGGCATTGATTGCAGCTGGAGCGCTGTAAAGCTTTCCTATACAATGGATGGATCAATACTGATAAGAATTTAGGTCCCACAGACCTTGGGGACCCAATACTTATACCATGGTGAAATTTTAGACTCACATGCCATGGCTCTATGTGTTTGCTGCTCTACATCATAGATCCTTTGTTTAATTAGTTTCTTGACCTCCTTAAATGGGAAAGATAATTAAAAAACAGGTGAAAAACCTAGTCTCTGGACTGTCCTCTTGACTGTTGACCACCAAAAACCCCTCGCACCAAGTTGCCTTTATCTTTTCATCTAGACAAAGCCATTCCAACGAGTGCACTGGAGCATGGGCGATGCTCCAGTGGGATGATGCACGTATGCGTCTCAAGAAAGAGTAATGTATCTTTCAGGCCCCTGAAGTCATTTATCTAGGACACAAAATCAATGCAAATAACCTACATCCAGTAGAGGAGAAAGTATGGGCCATTACAGAGGCACCACCACCGAAGTCGGTGTCTGAGCTGATATTTTTTAGGCATGCTAATGTATTATGGTAAATGCTTACCCAATGCATCCTCAGTATTGACTCCCTTACATCTACTTTTACAGAAAGGAGTGAGGTTTCACTGGGGTAAAAAAAACAACCTACTAGCTTTTGCAGAAGCAAGGGAATTGTTAAGTTATCAAAACTTCTAATTCAATATGATAGCTAGAAAGAACGAATATTGTCTTGTGATGCCTCCCCATATGGGTTGGGAGCAGTACTAGCCCACCGAATGCCTGATCAGAGCATTCCATGAGCTATGCATCAAGGTCACTAGCACCACCAGAGAGAAACTATTTTTTCATTTATTACCAACACTTAATATCCCACCCACTCCTGCCAAGTGGCAGCTTAGGGTGGATTACAAATAACACCATAAAAAAACATAAAATACAATATATAAAACCAGAACAATATAAAACACAACAATTGATAGAGCTAAAACACTCCCCCCTCTAGCCACCACCACCCCGCTCCCCGTATGTGGCAGGGCTGTGCCATAGGATGGTGCCTGCCAAGTAGGAATACCTAAGATGGCTGCCCACCAGAAGAGGAAGTGGATGGGTGTGGCCTGAGGTATAAAGGAGAGGCAAGCACGCAGCTAGCGGCAGTTTTCTCTTGGCCATGGTGGAGTGAACATCCTGGATAGAGGCTGCCTGGAGACTGGGATTGCGGAGAAGACTGGATCCCGAAGGAAGGATACCTGAGGCAAAGTGTGAGTCCTGATAGCTAGCCATTGGACTGTGTTTGGCTAGGCTAAATGTATGATGGATTTTATAGTTGTGGAGACTGGTCAGAGGTCTGGTGCCTGGTCTAAAGGATGTATATATAAATCCTATGACTTTGAGTACAAACCTGGAAAAGCAATGGGTAATGCAGGTGCTCTGAGTAGACTCCCTTTACCAGATAGTCCATCCACAGTACCTCAGTCTGCTGAGACTGTCCTCCTTATTGAGTTATGGTCCACTTCCCAAATCAGTTAATAAAATGCACTTCCCTTATCAACCCATTATTTTGTTTTTATAAATTGTTAGCTGCCCCGAGCTACTTTGCAGGAGGGGCAGGGTATAAATTATGTAAAATAAATAAACCCAACTAAAAATGAGACCGGGAAAGACTCATTATTGTCTCAAGTGTGGGGCAGCCAGGGGAGTACTGGAGCCATTGGGGTCCTGATGGGGCGGGGGAATTATGGTCCCTGTGAGGGAGGTGTACAATCTGTGAGACAGAACAGGTGCTTAGTGCCTCTCCCTCTCACCACACCCCAGGCAGGCAGTGAGGTAATTCATGATCAAAGGGTCCCTGGCCTGAATCTGATGCTGTTGAACATGAGATCAGTTGTCAATAAGTCAACAACTGTCTGGGAATTGATCCTGAACCATGCAGCCAAGCTCGTATGTATCACGGAAACCTAGCTGGACAATGAGTCAGGGCCTGTGTTCACTGATCTTCTTCCAGCTGGGTACTCTGTGCAGCATCAGCCATGGCCAGAGGGATGGGAGGGGGCAGTGTAGCCAATGTTTTTAAGAATTCATGGTCCATTAGGAGGTATCTGGTGCAACTGATGTCCGGTATCAAGGGCTTCCATCTTGTGATTGATTTGGGGGGGAGACAGATTGGGAGTGCTGCTGGTATACCGTGCACCTGCCTGTACAGCAGCATCCCTGCACACTCTAGGAAAGCTGATGTCAGAGGTGGTATTGCAGTCTCCAAAGGCCTTGGTCTTGGGGGACTTCAATATTTATGCTGACGCCAGTCTTGGAGGGGCAGAACATGAGTTCATGGCTGCCATGGCAACCATGGACCTGTCCCAAGTGGTCATCGGCCCAATGCATGATAAATGGGAGCGCGGGGGAGGGGCATACCCTGGAACTGATTTTCTGCACCAGCCTTGAGGCAGGGGGTCCATTGGTGGGAGAGCTGTCAGTAGTGCCGTTGTTGTGGTCAGATCATTACCTCCTGCAGGTCTGTCTCCTGGCTCATGTCTGCCCCTGAAGGGATGTGGAACCAGTTCGGTTGGTTTGCCCCCAAAGACTAATGGAACCAGAGTGGTTCTGGAATGCTCTAGGGAAATTATCCTCTGATCTTGACAACTAATTGCTCGATGACCTCGTTTCTCTTTGGAACTCCTTGCTAGGAGTCCTTGCTAGGGGTGTGCACCCCTGTGTTGTGTTCATTTTCTGTTTTTGTTTTCTTTGTTTAAAAATGTCATTTTTGTTATCATTATTAATGACTGTCGTTTTCGTTATCGTTGTCATTATTGGTATCAGTATTGTTTAAATAAAGATTTTATTTTTGGTATCGGTATCGATTCCCATGTGCAAATATTTAAACAATATGCCTATCTTATAATCCTAATATATATAATAAAACAGACTAGCCTAAATACCTATATAACATCTAATCTCTCTCTATATGTACACAATTAATATCTATCTAAATCTAAGGAAGACGGGAAGAGAAAAGGAAAATTATCTATTATCTAATCAGTTATCTATATAACTATTCAAATCTAATCTAATCTATATATCTATAATATATATCCATATCTAATCTATACTACCTATCTATATATAATGTACAGGAGGGAGGAGGACAGGGAAAGGGAGATGGTAAAATGTTAGGGATGTGCGAATGCGGTTCGGAAGTTTGGTGGTGCCGGGTGGGTCCAGCAATGGGTCTGCTGGTGGCGGCATTCTGGAGCACTTCAGACTGCTCCTAGGCCTTTCGGGTCAAACCGGAAGACCTAGTAGCAGCCTGAAGTGCTCCAGAGCGCCGGTCCCGCCAGACCCGTGGCCGCTACTGCGGCTACCGCCGGAGCCGGGGCTAGAGCCCTGGCACCCCCAGGTAAGTCG
>QEPC01006720.1:3317426-3327556 GCA_003113815.1 Sphenodon punctatus | reverse complement strand
GTCCCGTCACATCTGTTTGGGGCTTTTCTTGGCCCCGCAGCGTGGTTGTTTTATTCACCCCCACCGGGGATCCACTGTGGTGAACCGCCCGCCCGTAATGTCTGAAATCACCCTTTGATAAAGTAACCTGGTTACTTCAAAATGATAATGAGGAATTTTTGAGACCGTTTGCTACATTTGCCTTACATGCTGAGGAGGTGAGGCGAATATTCCTGACTAAAACATGATTTTATTTATTTGTTGTGCCACTGGTCTTGAGCATTTGTAGGCATTAAAGACGTTAGGCTTTCCTGGGGTTGTCATATAGATATATAGATATCTTTGTATTTAAAGTTTTAAGGTTAACAGGGTTGAATGTGTTTTAGAATTTGTAGGAGTAAGGGTTTTAGTTAACTTGCATTATCTGTATCATATTTAGTGGTATTGACCCCATGGGTCTTGTTATTATTTGTTTAATACTTTTGTATGTTTTATTGTGTTATTAGTGGATTATGGCGAAAGCTATTTCAAAATAAATCTTGATTGATTGAAAATGTGTAAGATGTCATAGAAGTTTAATTGTTGAATAAATAATTAAAGGTGATATAGTAGCAGAATTGAGGAGAAGGTTAAAGTCTATAGGAATTACATATATTCTTACCTGTTCCAAGCATACAGCATCCTTACTTGTTTAGTTCCTCTTGTCCTTATTCATTTTATAAGGCTGTTTTTAAACAGACCACTGCTGGAGGGGGCACGGTCTGTGTGCAGCTGATGGAATGGTGCTGTGGGGGCCGTGCATGGGGGAAGGGCGCAGATGGACCCACACCCATCTCCACCCATGGAGCAACCCACCTTTTTGCCAATTGCTCTGTGAGTGAAGGTGGGTGGGGATGCATGGGTAGCGGGAGTGTGCACCCATACACCTCCAAATTCAAACGGGACACTCTCACTCACACATGTTCAATGAGCGGACACGAGTGGGAGTGTCTCGTTTAAAAAGAGCCTAGGACCAGCACCATACTTTCTGATGGCAGCACAGCTTTCTGTTTTTAATGGAGTCTTCTTGTTTAAATAAGAGCTGCTACATGATCATTTTAAATATTAAACTTGAATCACAGGCAGAGGTAATTTTTAGTCTTACAAACGTTAAACTGTTCAAATAGTTATTAATTATGAGTGGCTAACCACTAAGAAGGAAGACCCAAATTCTGATCTAAGGTATACTGGTATATATCAAGAGTCAGTCAGCTGAAGTCAAGTTAGTTCCCATTCACATTGCTCCATCTCAGCTCAATATCTGGCCCCAAGCAAACTACACACCTACCAAGCTGGTATGTACATCTGAAGCTAGTTAGTTATGGTACTAAGAAATGCTGCTATATTTATTTAGGTGTCTAGCCTGCCTTTTTCTGAAGGCTCAGGGCAGGTAAAATATAAAACATACATAAAGTGAATCTCATAAAAATGTATACTGTATAAAGATATAAAATTCCCTAAAAACAACTTCCCAGATTCCCTATCCCCTCCTACCAATGCCTGGTCAAATAAATAAGCCTTACATTTGGGTTACCACCTCCTGCAGTTTCACCCTCGGCCAAAACAGGAATCTCTGGGTGAAACTACAGAAGTGGCAATCATCAGGACTAGCTTTACCACAGGGCAGCATGAGGAAATTGCCCCAGGTCCTGCTCTTTCCAGGGACCCTATAGTGGCTCCTGTTTTCACCAGGGCAGGGTGTGGGGACCACACTCCCTTCCAGCAGGGCCCTAAACATGACCACCTTTAGGGCCCCACAGATAGTGCTCCCAAAGGGAAGGAGCCACCAGGTCCCCCACATTTTATCTTCACCCTAGGCCCCACAAAATCTAAGGCTGGCTTTGGCAAACATAGGGTGAAAACAGACATGACGCTAACCACCCTTTAACCACCCTTGGTGGTCATTTATGCATGTTTCAGGGCTGCATAGGGCACCAATACAGCCCTGCAATATGCATAAATAACCACCAAGGGTGGTTAAAGGGTGGTTAGCGTCTTGTCTGTTTTCACCCATACTTACATTGCCTCTGAAAAATGCTTCAGCTTTGGTAAATCTCCAGAGCAGGGGGGTTCCAAAGCTTAGAGCAACCACCAAGAACAGCTCTCTGTGCATCCTTACAATACAGACTTGCAATGGTGGAACTTGCAAGAGGGCACTCCCAGTTGACATTGGGGATTTGTGATGGAAGGAGGCAGTCTTTTGGTATGTGTTTGCTGCTGAATTCTGCCAAGTATTGCATTTTACAACCCTCAGTATCTTTTATTGTACTCTTGCTCACAAACATCCTATTTGTATTTTAAATGGGAAGATTTAGTTTGAAAGTGTCAAAATTCAGCATTTTCAGGTCTCCATTTTCTTTCTTTTTTTGTGGTAAATGTTCCAGCAGAAAGCTCTGACCTTTTTTTCTTTTCTTCCGGTTTCAAGTTTGAAACAAGTTCAGCGCCTTATAAAATGTTCATGCTTCAGAACAGCTCAAAAACAAAACCAGGCAGTGTAACAGAAGCACTGGCTTTTGATTTGACAGATCTTGAAGAGCAAGAATGGAAAGGAACTAATGAACTTCGAATAACCATCTCCTCTGAGCCCTTCATCAGTCACCAACTTAACTCTCTTTCAACATCTGAGTACAAATTTATGATGCAGTAGCTAATGGTTTGTTTATCCCTGCAGCATTTTGTGCACTTTCCTGTTGGAGTTTTTTCTAAATGAATACCCTGAACCTCCAGACAGATAGTGCTGATGCCAACACATAGCATACTCCCTTCAATGGGACTTGTGCCTGTACTAAATGATAATACCGGCACTACCTGCTCAGAGGACTGCACTTAAAGGAAGCATGTTGGAGAGTGTAAAACCTGCTCTGAGGCTGGGAAGAAAAAGTTTAAACGTTTAGCCCCGAGAAGAATGTCCACAGCTGTGTGCCCCAAGCCTAGTTTGAAAATCTGGGGTCAGAAGTAAGGAATGAAGTAATTTGGTTTTCCCTTTAAGGGTGTAGCTACATGAGCGGGTCACCTTTCCTTCAACCGTTGGTTTGTTAAGAGGCAGATAGAGTGTCTCATGTCATGGCTGATGCTTTATAGCAGTGGGAAAATCGGAATCGGTTTAATCTGAGCTACCCGATTTTGATTGGTTTGGATAAATCTGATTCAGGGGTAATAACCAATCTGCGATATGATCTGCAGTTCGGTTCTTATCTCTGGCCTCTTTTAAATGGACCAGGAGGGAGCTGCAGTGCATAGGGGATACTGTGGTGCATGGGGGATGAGTGGGTGCCGCGGTGGGTGCGTGGTATGTGGGTGGCCTGTCACACAGATGCCTACCCACCTCCACCCATCTCCATGCACGGAGGCACCTCTGTTACCTCCGATGCCTCCATGCGTGGGGAATCAGTGGTGGTGAGTAGAGTGCAGGAGAGTGTGCGCACACACCCACACACCTGTTGGTATATGCAACATCCTTAAGTTAAAGTTACTGTATTGAGAACAGTAATTGACTATAGAGCCACCAGATGGCGCTGCTAAGTTTATGTGTACATGGAAGGGAGATGAGGTTTTGCAGTTGAATTCCTTTGTGTAACCACTCCTTCTTCCCTTCTCTCTCTTTGTCTCAGTCTCCATTTTGTCTTCTTACTAGTTAGATGTAACTAAGGATCTGTGCCTGGAAAGCTTAAGTAAAGTTCTGTTTTTTAAACCTTCAGCTGCATTTGTCCTTACTGATTGAGAATCAGTTATTACTCTGCAACAACACCAACCACAGCAGTCAGACAGATGCCCCACCCACCCACACAGTCGCACATATGGGCGACCGGGGGTTGGAAGGAGGGGCTCAGTGTAAAGAGGGCCTCAGTTGCATTGGCTGACTTTCAGCATCTCTTTGGCGGGGGGGGAGGTTGGTTGGTTTTTTTTTAAAAAGCCAGTCAATGAAACAGAGTTTTCTCTAATGGCTAGCTGAGGATGAGGGAAAGGGGAAGGGAGGTTGAGAGGGGGAGGCAGAGGCTGACAAATCTGGCTGGCAATAAGCCAGAAGGCCTACAACATTCGTGGCAGGCCTACAACATTGGGCACAGGACAGGATCATCAAAGGTAGGTAAAAAACAACACCTTGATTTGGGAGTGACCTTGAAGGGGTGGGGGTTGTTGTATTGGTTTTGGGCCGAGGGGGAGGGGGAGGCTGAGGCTGGATGTTGTTGTTGGTTGGCACTCTGCTTCCCTGTCCTTTCACCACTGCCTTTGTCTTTTGGGGTGGGCTTGCAGCTTGTGGGGTGCTTTGTCCAGGGGGCTTGTAAAGAATTTTTTTTTTTTTCTGCTGTGGCTGCTTGCCTTGGTGTTCTGTGCCCTGGACTGGCCTCTGCCCTGGTCCACTGATTCTCAGTGCTGCTCTGCTGCCTTTGTCCTTTGGGGTGGGGTTGCTTCAGCTTATGGGATGAAAACCAAAATGGGGATTTTGGGGTGGGTGTGCATCTTATCAGGAAAGGGTTTTTTTCTGGGTCCCCTGGCCTTTCCAACTGAATTTTAACTTGCTTTCATGGCATATGACCCCTGCTGCCCTTGACCCCCTCTGTCACGATTGTTGGCCTGCTACTGGGGGGTCTTGCAGTTTAAAATGGGGGGTGGGGTGGGAGACTGATCTGCTGAACCTGCTGAGTGGTTTTAAATTTCTTTTTTGTTCTCTCCTAGATTTGATTTCAGTTGGTTTGCAGTTGGACCTCGGTGTTGGGCCTCAACTTGGACAATTGTACAGCACAACTTCGCTTACACATGGGGCAAGGTTTGACAGCCCACCCTGCCACCTTGTGCCTTTTTGGCACAAAGGCCCCATTGCCCCAGTGCCCACAGCTCCACCTGCCCCTCTTTTTCCCCTTGCCTGAGGGCCTGCCTCTCCCTCTTTCTCTCTCCCCCCCCCCCATTCATCCCTCACCTGGGGGCTGCACTCACACACTTTCATCCACAACCTTCAGTGTTCCACCGCTCCACTTTCTGCTCTTCTTTTCATTGCGCCATCCATGATGAGTGGCAGAGGAAAGAAGACTGGAAAGGCCCTGAGTGAAGCTCCAAGGACTGGTATGCCACTGCCTGGGAGAGACGTCGTGTGACTCTCCACTTCTAACCTGAGGGCCCACTTGGAGCAGCGCCATGGGCACCTTCCAGATGCTGCAGAGCCCAGGCCCAAGTGGAAGTATGGGGCAGGTGAAGTTGCAGTGGTGAGGAGGAGGAACCCTCTGGAACTGCAACCCCAGAGCTGTCTCATGCTGGCACCACTGCTGACCCCAAGAAGTCTTCTTCTTTGAAGAGCGCCGGCTCCTCACAACCCTCGTGCCCCCCATCTACGACCATTCCAGCCCACTTTAGCTGAGTTCATGGAACAGAAAGCCCTTCAGGCCCACTCATCCTCAGGCTAATGCTATAATCAGGGTATTGGGAAGCCTTGGAGGAGCTGCCATTTGGGTTGGTTGAGCGGACTGGTTTTAGGTACATGCTTTACGTCCTTGAACCCAGGTACAGTGTCCCCTCATATAAAGCCTTCAGCATGAAGGTTGTCCCATCCCTGTATGGGATGGTGCCGTCCAGGTTCTTAGAGGACTTCTCCAAGGGCCAGGGTTCTGTGGTTCATTTAACACAGACCAGTGGATTAGCACCAGCACAGCACATGCATACCTCATCCTGACTGAGCACTGGTGGCAACTGACACCACTGTCCCCGTCCAGTGCAGCAGGCAGCAGCAGTGCAGGTGTCTGCTGGCAAGTGTCAATGGGCCCTCTTGCATGCCTAGGTGCTTGGTGTCTGACACACGGTGATGGTGCTTCTCGATGCTGTGAATGGCATGCTGGACCAGAGGGTATGCAGGCCAGATTCACACATCGAGTTTGGTTTCTTTGTGACCAACAATGCCACGAATGTTGTAAAGGCCATGCGCGATGGTGGCCTTCATCAGGTTCAGTGCAGTGCACACATCCTGAACCTGGCGGTGAAGGATGGAATGGATGTGACTGAGGGGGGTGACGGAGCTCCTTGGGAAGGTGCAGAGGATCACCAGACACTTTCTTCATCCGTCATGGCTACCATGGTGTTAAGAAGAACGCAGGAGGAGATGGGCGTGCTGAAGCACCACCTGGTATAGGATGTCACCACCCACTGGAACTTGAAGTTTCTGATGCTGTAGCACACGCTGGAGCATATACATGTTCTTCACAGTCTCTCCCAGCTGGAAGAGATCAAAGGTGAAATGTCCCAGGGCAACTGGATGGAGATGATGGAAGTCCTGTGGTTGTTCTACCTGGCTATGAATGGTCTGAGCATGGAATGGACTACGCTCAGCCAGATGATCCTACAGTTTGAGATCCTGAGGAGACATTTTTTAATGTTTTTAACATTGAACTCTGTCCCACAGAGACCTGCATGAGTTGACAGCGAAACTGATGAGGAATTTGTTGGAATGGCTGTGTTCCCACTGCAAGAGGTTGATGGATGACAACGATGTCCTCACCAACTTCTGGACTCCCATGTCAAGAGAACTATCTTTTTGGATGCTCCCCTAGTCACTCACATCAGAGGTGTCCTTGTACAGGAGGTAAGAGGTTGAACCACCACAATCCAGGAATAGGAACTCCCAGTAGCCACCTTCAGCTCCTTCAGAGGGTGCTGTGGTGGCTACCTTGAGCCTGTGGTGCCAGGAAGTGGGGGCCCTGGTGGCAGAGTCTGAGGAGGACTCATCAGCTCTTGAGTCCCTAGACCTTACTGACAGTTATGTTGTGTATTATCTGCAAGAATCATCAAGTTTTATGAACTCTGACCTCATGGCTTACTGCTGCAGGAAGATGGATATCTGGCCTCCTTTTGCAAGGTTGCTTTGTGCTAAATGGCTTGCTCTCCCATGAGTGTGCTGTCTGAATGCATCTTCAGCGTCGCCAGGGACATTGTGAGACTCCATCGATTGCACATGGACTCCAGGAGGGTCAAGCAGCTGGTCTTCCTCAAGACCAATATGATAGGGGTGAACATGTCATTTTCGTTATTGCAATAACGATAATGAAAATTGACATTTTCATTATTGCAATAACAAAAATGACAACCGAGAACAACGATAATGAAAATGACAACCGAGAATACTGATAATGGTAACGATAATGATAATGGTATCGATAATGATATTGATATTGATAACAATAACAAAAATTATTAAAAAAATTATAACGAGAAACGAAAACCACAATGTCGTTATCGTTGTCATTATTAATGCTGTGGCTGTTGGGTTTTGGAGGGCAAATGTGGAGAGGGGAGGAGGGAGAAGACATCTCGGAGTCTTAACAGGGTTGAACACTTGAACTGTGCCTGTGTCAGCAGTATCTGATGTATGTGTTGCTGGTCAATGAGCAGTGTAAGCAGGCCCCAGCAGTCTCGTGGCACTTTGTGATTGCTTAATGCCTGCTGCCTCCCACAAACAATCAGGGGAGGTCTGGGGGAGGGCACTGCAACCCTTTATAATAGGAGGTCCATGTTTTTTCTCTCCGTTGTGAGAGAGCTCTGCTTGTCAGGTTGCATTTACAGAACTGTGGTGCTTGCACACAAAAAATCCTCCCTAGCCCTCATTGTATTACCACCAATACCTTTCCTTCCTCATACTCTACATTTTACCTTCTCCCTTTCCCTGCCCTTCTCCCTCCTGTACATTATATACAGATAGGTAGTATAGATTAGATATAGATATATATTATAGACATATAGATTAGAATATTTATATAGATAATTGATAGTTTTCCTTTTCCCTTCCCCTGTCTTCCTTAGATTTAGATAGATATTAGTTGTGCACGGGAATTGATAATGATACCGATACCAAAAGTAAAATCTTCATTTGAAATCAACAATGCTATCAGTATCGATAACGATAACGATAACAAACAAAAATGAAAATGACATTGTAATTAATAACGATAACGAAAATGACATTTTTGAATAACGAAAACCAAAAACAAAAGAGACATGGGTGCCTGATACACACCCCTACAATATGACCTTTATTGGTTTCCTTGAGGATATCCCCATTGATTTTTCTTGAATTGAATTCTTGATTTTGAATACTTGAAAATTTCCTGAAGTGATGGCTGATTCCACTGAAGAAGCAACCTTTGGCACCACCACTTCTGATGTGACAGGGCTGAGCATAGCCATGCTTCAGTGAAGAGGTTCAACAGCACCATCAGGGCTGCGGAAGGGAGTCTGTCAGACACTGGGACTGAAGAACTGGTCTAGAAAGCCACATCTCTGTGGGACAAGTGAACCACACAACTTCACGACTATAGTTGCTTCCATTCCCAGTAGGGGACAGGTAGCATGTCTGTACTTCCTCCTCCATCTAGTTAGTAGACAAGGCTAACCGATGGTACCCACAGGGAGGTGCTCCCAGCCGACTGCAGAGGCCACAATGAGGCATAAAAGGACAGGCAGTCTTTTGGATATGTGGGGCCCAGACCATTTAGGGCTTTAAAATTCAAAACCAGCACCTTGATTTGTGCCCAGAAAGTTACAGGAAGCCAGTGCAGACTTCAGAGTACTGGTGTAATGTGCTTCTGGTGTTCCTACCCACCCCGCAAAAGGAGGTGAACCGCTGTATTCTGCACCAGCTGCAGCTTCCAAACAGTCATAAAGGGCAGACCCACATAAAGCACATTGCAAAAATCTAGTCTCGAGGTGATTAAAATATGGATGACAGTGGCCAGATCCAAATCAGAAAGAAAAGGCTGCAGCCTCCTCACTAGATGGAGTTGGTGAAAAGTGCTCTTGGCCACCACCGCAACCCGACAATCCAGGTGCAGCAAGGGGTCCAGAAGCACTCCAAGGCTGTGAACGTGATTGACCAGAGGGGGCCATTCTGTATCAATAAGAGGAATCCCAACCCCCTAGAGATCACAAGGCCAGCCAGCCATCATCACCTCAGTCTTGTCTGGATTCAGCTACAATTGGCTCATCCTCATGCAGTCCCTGGCAGCAGCCAGGCATTGGGTAAGCACTGAGACTGCAGGACCTGGGTCAGATGAAAAAGAGAGGTAGAGTTGGGTGTCATCAGCATACTGATGACACTTTACTCAAAACTTCCTAATGACCTCACCCAGCAGCCTCATATACATGTTGAACAGGAAGGGAGACCGAATAGAACCCCATGCAACCCCACAGGGGAGGTCACAAGAGGACGATGAGCAATTGCCCATCAGCACTCTCTGGAACCTCCGTAACAGGAAAGAGCGGAAACACTCAAGAGCGGTCCCCACGGGGGGATCCCACAGTCATGTCAACAACACCTTGTGATCAACTGTATCAAAGGCGGCTGAAAGACTTAACAAGATCAACAAGGTAGGATTCCTCGTGTCAATCTCAAGATGTAGGTTATTGACCAAGGCCACAAGCGCAGTCTCCATGCTATACCCAGGGGCGGATCAAGAAGTGATGTAGATAGGGGGGCTGAAGTCCAAAGTTAGCATTGCCCCACCCAGATGGTTAGGCCCTGCCTCCAGCCCCACCTCTAGCCCTGCCCCCTACCAAGTAAGCACCATGGCAGTTTCACCCTTAGCCAGACAGACACACTGCCCCCACCCGCAAACTCACTGGATCTGCCAGCACAGTCTTGGGGCTTCTCCTCAGGTCCATGGGCCAAATTCAGATGTGCATTTATGTGGCCTTTTTTCCAGTTCCTAGGCCAGTTTTAGATGATTGGTGCGTGCTCACGCCAAAAAATCACCCCCTTAAAATCTCACTCCCACCCCTGTACCACCGAGCACCCGCCCATTCCCCCTCCCCCTCTCCCACTGCCCTGCCCCACAACTCCCACCATGCCCCCTCCCCAGGACCAGCATTGTTCCTTGGCAGGCTTGCTGCTGCCGCCCTCCACCCCCCAATCACATTTCCAGCATTTTTGAAAGCACCTAAAATCACAAGGCTAACAGTTAAAGCTCAGGATTTGAAAACCTCAATTTTATCACAAACATCACATTGCTAACATTTTGAAAACACCTAAAATCACAAGACTAGCATCAAACTCTCAGGAGCTGAAAGCACAAATTCTCACAATTTCCCCCTTTAACCTGGGACATAAGCACTGCTGTGCCAGGTGGCAGAGAGAC
>QEPC01006720.1:3303577-3313692 GCA_003113815.1 Sphenodon punctatus | reverse complement strand
AGCACTTAACCCTGGCAAGCCCATACCTGCTACAGCAAACATAATACGATCATGGCTGCCTAAACCAGTAAGCAGCTGCGCTGCTACATTCTGAACAAGCTGCAAGCGATGGATAAGCACTGCTGGCAGCCCACAGAAGAGGGAGTTACAAATGTCAAGCTTCGTAGTCACCAGGGCATGGATTACTGTGGCAAGGCCAGCTGGGGATAAATAAGGGCATAGCTTACACAAATTGTGTAGTTGAAAAAAGCATTTCCGAACCACGTCCAACACCTGGACTGTCACGGACAGAGCGTGGTTCATAATGACGCCCAAGTTTTTTTTTTACCCGGCCCCGTCCACATTCAGGGGCCTGAGCGAGGCAAGGGCATTCTCATATTGGCTACCCCTTCCCACCAACATAATCATCAATCATCTTCTTCCTCCTCCTCCTAAGGAGGAGGGTGCAGAAGGTGTTCTGGGGGGACCCAAAGAGGACTCCAGCTGGCAAATATCTAGTGCCACACTCTCACTGAACTAGGGGGAAATCTCCAAAATAATAGGGTGGCAAGGGCAGTGGGGAGGCAGGGTGCAATAGGGGGGGGGGGGAGGGAAGGAAGAGAAAGAGGGAGCAAGATTTATGCATGTGTGTATGTTTGGTGATGGCAGGGGTATCAACTACAACAGACAAGTGGAAGTGGGAGCATGATTCAAAAATGTTTCAGAACCACCAGTTTAAGCCAAATTGTTGTTGGTTCTTGAATGAGTATGTAAGGTGAGGTGAGTACAAAGAGCCTCTTGGGAAGAGGCCAACAAAACTGGTCAGAACCACCAGCCAAAAGGGAGAGAGATATGGGCTTGCGTTCTCCATGCTTTGTAATGCTGAAACCACTTGTTCCAAATGTATTATTCCAGAGGTACTATGGAATAATTGGCTTGAGGACTGGATCCTGACAAAACAAAAACATTCCCAGTATGATGAATTAGATGAATTAGATGTATAAAGCATCTAAAGATACATAAACAATGTAGCTTAATTTATCAGAAACTAAACTAAATTTAGTTAAACTCATCGGAACAGTGTTCTGAGGGCAGGGGATGGGGTTCATGTCTGCTATTTTCTACTTGGGTACCAACAGAATGTTAGTGTTTGAGTTTTATTCCTGGAAGTGATTATGATTCCAGAAGTAAAAAAAATAAAAAATAGACAGTGATGAAAAAATAGACCCTCCCCCCTGGACAACTTATTGTCCTCTACTATGTTTGTAAAATTATATATGCATTCTTCTAGCTCCAACCCTTGGGTATCCAGATGCTTTGGAGTAGGGTTAAAGGCAATAGGAGCAGTTACCCTAGGTCCCTACAGTGTGGAGGTCGCTGCAGGAAGCACTTCTCCCATCTCCACCAACCCTGAGGGGGACTTTGGTTGTTCTGTGGGGCCCTGCCACCACTCCTGTGGTTTGTGGCAGTGGTGAGTCTCCCAGGAGCCCCTGGAGAGTTGTGTTGGGCAGCAGGAGAAATTCCGTAGGCCTCTCGGGCTACCAGGTGGCAAGGAGATGGATTGTTTTGCGATAGGGAGGCAGGGTCCAGCAGTCAGGAAGGAACACTGTGTTTGAATGGAGGAGGACCTGCCCATCTATAGAGTGCTTAGGCAGACTGAAGGGCCACCCTGCCTCTGTGCTTCAGCATTAGGGATGAGCGAACGTGGTTTGGAAGTTCGGAGTTCAGCCTGAACTCAGCCTGTTTGAACAACCGAACCTGAACCCGAATCTGAACACGAACTGACTGAACCGAACTCCATTCCGAACGTTGAAATGACTGAACAGTTAGGTCAGTTTGGATCGCGTTCGGGTGAGTTCGGGTGGCAAAAACATGTGACTGGACGAAAAAACTTAACGGGGAGGGGGAGTCAGCTGAGGAGCAGACTTCTAGGCACCAGGGGTGGAGAGGCCTGGAGTAGCAGCCAGCCTGCCCAATCACCACCCCTTTTCGCCTCAGACCACTGGCTTCGCAATCTGCGATTGGCCATGGACTAGGCTGCATGGAGCCAATGGGGCTTGCGGTGATGCGGGCGCAGCAAGAAACAAAACTTATTGCCTCCCCCTTCCCAACACCTTCTGAGCTAGTCACTGTTCCTGAACAGGAGGCGTTTCAGAAGACTCCCTCTCTCCCAGCAGTTTTTGTTCCTTCCTATTCCTAATCCATTGCCATCCTCCCCCTATTTCACCCATCCAACCCATTTACCTCCATATTATCATTTATTTAGGGCGCATTCAGATGTGCACTTAATTTGCACAGCAGCAGCGGCAGCATCGTGTGATTTAAAGCAACGCGCACTTCTGGGTTGGTGTGAATGCACCAATTCAGCGTAATGCAAACTGTCAGAGTGCGGTTTTAAAAGCTGCTCGGAGCAGCTTTTAAAACCGCACTCCGACAGTTCGCATTACGCTGAATTGTGCATGCTAGGTGCACTGCATTCACACCAACCCGGAATTGTGCGTTGCTTTAAATCGCATGATGCCGCCGCCGCTGCTGTGCAAATTAAGCGCACATCTGAATGCAGCCTTAGATTATATTAGATAGATTTAGGTGTTGTTCTTTGTTTTTACCGCTCCCTGTGTTCAATCTTCCTTCCTCCCTCCCCCCTCCATTGAATCCTTTTCCCTCTCCCTCTTATTCCATCCCTGATTCCATCCTTGCTCCTGGATGGGAATAGAGGATGGATGGGAACAACGTCTGAAGGCAAAGGGTGTGTCAGAGCTAATGGCACAACCAAACACTATAATCTGCCAGACACCAAATACTTGGCTATCAGAGCTTTGTGCTCAGCCGTTTCTGGAGAGGCGATTGACCCCGACACGAATCTCGCTACACAGCAGTTTTGGCAATATCTCAAATTTTTCTACTGCATATGTGTTCACTGGCTGAATTTGCCACAGAACATATAGAAAAGTATTCACTACCAAATAAACAACCAAAATTCTATTTGCAACGAGAAAGGATTGTGCTAAAATAATCCTGCTGAGTAACAGGTCTTTGTGGTTTGTGATGTGGAGGCCACTTCACTTCTTGCTTCTCTCAAAGAGCAATACAATTGGGTCGGACATGCAAGCCACAATCTGCCTGCCAACATGTGGGTCACAGGCAAACTAATCAGATCATTTGTCTGAAATAGTAGTGTGCTATTGACAGCGACATGTTAACACAGAATGTCAAACCTATTTTATGATGATTGACCTAATATGCTTAGTCTTGTCTGGATGAAAGCCAAGCCTAAAGGAGACTGGAAGGAGAAGGCATAGCAAATAGGAAAGAGGCTAATAAATGAACTATTCTCCTTCTGTAGACCTTTTCCATCCCATCATGGAATAGTAAAGCTCAGATATGCCTCAGTCATGTTGCTGTTGTGCACAGTGCACAGTATGCTAGTAGTTTTCTTGTTCTGCACAACTGAGAAGCTCCGATCCTCATTATCAAGAAGACTAATCTCCATTCTGCCTTTTCTTCTGACATCAGAAATGGACAGTTTGAGCTAGGAATCATTCTGGCTTCAACTGGATTACAGTGAGATGCTTTTCATTGCTTGTATTAAACAAGACACATCATCCGTGGCATTAGATATGCAATGATAGTTAAATGTGTGGGCAACAAACATAAAATGCAATGAAGCTTGCTCGTTATAAGAATACCTGCTTTTCTCTTGACCACCAATTTTTTCTTTTCTGATTGGGCAAAATAAGGTGTCATTAACAAAATGATTAACAGTACTTGGGACACATTGAAGTTGTCCTAAAGCCACCCTGAGCCTTAGGGGAAGTATGGGGTGTAAGTATAAATAACCCTTGCCTTTTCTCATAAAAAAAATCACACATCTCATGGGGTACATTTGTACCCCAAGCAGTTTTTCGCCCATGGCACAAAAATGTGGCCAAAATGTTTACTTTTTATCACTTTGTCCTCACAGTCCATGCCCCTCCCCCCCCCCCCATGAGACAATCTCTTTTATGGGGAATATTTGAACCACAAGTGCATAACCAATAACCCGCCAACATCAATTTCTTGTTTACAAGAATAATTTTTTATTCAAACTGTAGAATATTGATTTATTAAACATTACCTATGTATCTAGCAAAATATCAAAACCATTAAAGACAGGAAAAATATATATTAACCCTTTAAAATCAATTAACATACAACTTGGACAATATACGAAACTATAAAAACTGATTGATTTGTAAATCAAACAAATCTACAGACATTTGGCCCTAAATGCATTTCTCACACCTCAACAAAGTGGTGTGGCGGCTTTTACAAACAAACTCGCCACATTCCTCGCATTTACTCCAGCTTTTTCTGTCTACAGTTCTTGGGCAAAGGTGGCAGTGGTCAAATGAGGGCCCAGCGTGGTGTGGTTTCATCTGTGCAAGTTTGTAGCCCAACATAGCCAATGCCTGTTTTGTCTGATTTGTGAGATGCTGTGTATCTACAATTCTGTGCCTGATATGCACATCAATTAATTGCTCCCCTAGCTGGCACAGGAAAAGGTGCCGTCTTACTTTGGCATCCTTTAAGTTCCAGTTTGGGTTGTGCGACACCCACAAAATAAAACTGGCAATGGCAGCCACATCAAGCATGTTATAAAAGAGAGTCACTGGCCACCGGTTTGTTCTTCCCTTGCAGCTGTATGTATTAGCCAGATGGTCCAGGTTATCAACACCACTTTTTGTGGCCTTATAATGTAATATTTATTTTATTTATTTTGTCAATTTATATCCTGCCCCTCCTGAGAACAGCTCAAGGTGGCTAACAATTTCAAAACATAAAATACAATTATACAAATATATTAAAACACTCATAAAATCACAAAAATAAAGCAGGCTAGGGTAATAAAATACAATAAATAAGGGTGGCGGGAGATTACCCCCCCCTCCCCTCCCCTCCCCAAAGGCCTGGGCGAACAGCCAGGTCTTGCAAGTTCGCCAGAATGTTAAAAGGCTTGGGGCCAGGTGAGCTTCCTCTGGGAGGGAGTTCCAAAGGCACGACACGGCCACCGAGAATGCCCTCTCCATTGTGGCCCCCCGCTTAACACAGGGGACCTCCAAGAAGGCACCCCCGGCCGACCGAAGGAGCCGCTCTGGGGCACGGAGGACGAGGTGGTCCCTGAGGTATGAGGGGCCTTATAAATTAACACCAATACCTTGAACCTGGCTCGGCACGCTATTGGCAGTCAGTGCAGAGTCCGGAGTACAGGTGTTATGTGCTCCCGATGGCCCGTCCCCGACAGGAGCTGGGCCACCGCATTCTGCACTAGCTGCAGCCTCCGAACCAGGAACAAGAGCAGCCCTATGTAGAACGTGTTGCAGTAGTCCAGCCTCGAGGTGACAAAGGCATGGATGAGGGAGGCCAGGTCCGGGCCGGAGACGTATGGACACAGCCTCTGCACCAGATATAACTGGCGGAAAGCGGCCTTCACCACTACCTCCACCTGTTGCTCCAGACGGAGATCTGCATCCAGAATCACCCCCAGACTCTGAACCTGCTGAGCTATGGGAGGGCGAACCCCCCCCAATCAGGGGGGCTGACACCTCCCTCACTCTCCCCACCAACATCACCTCCGTCTTATGAGGGTTGAGCTTCAGTCTGCTCTGCCACATCCATTCCGCCACGGCCTCCAAACACTGGGATAGCAACGAGACATATTGAATGTGACTTCTTCAGATCTCCTTCCACCACCATGTCATGATGCATGGTGGAACAGAAGGAGTACCACCTTTCTTTTCTTGGGGACATATGAAACCAGTTTGTTGTCCATCAAACCCAAAAATAATGGAAAGAGTTTCTCTATGTGGATTTGGCTGCATTTCCTGTGGTATGTCGGGTTTATTCCTACGAATTGTCCCAACATAAGTCCGGTTTCTTTCCAGCAAGCTTGCTGCCAGATCAGTACTTGTGAAAAAGGTATCTCCCACCACATTTCTCCCAGTCTCATAGAAGGGGCACACCAGTTTTAGCACCATATTGATGCTCACCTGCCCTTCGTGTGGAGCCTCTGGTTGTTTCCCCAGGTAAATGCAGGTGTGCTCGATGGGTTCCCTGCAACATGTATTAGCAAATGTAACTGCCAGTTGGTCCCCATTAGAGCGTCCTTCTGCAAAAGGGCCATAGAGAAGTGGCCTGGCAGTGCAAGGCAGTGCAAGCGGCATTGAAGGGGTTAATTTAATTTCATCATCTTCCAGTGAGGCATGGCTTTCACTTCCAGCTCCACTGTCAGTGTGAACTGGTCTTGAAAAGTGTTCCGTTTGGGTGATTTTGAGCTGGGGTACAAACGTACCCCAATTGAAATGCATTGGCTGCATTTGTACCCCAGTAGCAAAAAGCCATTGTAAGCTGGGGTACACTTGTGCCCCGGAACTTTTTTTGGAAATAGAAGACAGACGGTATGAGGTGTCCGTGACAACGTCCTAATTATTCAAACTTGTAGAGTCAATAATTAGCATAATTTTACATGTGTTTTTCACTCTGGGGTACACTTGTACCCCAGAAGACTAGGTAAAGGATAAATAAATGCAGAGAAAGATGACCCATAATCAAGTATTTAGAGAGATGATCCTTGGGAAACTCACTTAGCTTATTTGTGCCTTGGTTCTCTGTCTGTCAGTTTGCTGTCAGGATCCAATGGGTGTAAGGGGTCTCAAAGGCTGGTCCTCTGGGTTCAGGGACAGGAGTGGAATCCACACTGCCACCCAGCTACTTTGGGGAACTGCGGTGCAGTAACCTCTTGCAAAGCCTCAGCCTGACTTCACCAGACCCTGCCCTGCTCTGCTGCCAATTGACCACTAATGACTTGATCCCCGATAGGCCGAGAATCATAGACTTGGAAGGCTAGTCCAACCCCCTGCTCAGTGCAGGAAATCCACAGCTACATCCCTGACAGATGCTGTCCAGCCTCTGTTTGAAAACCTTCAGCAAAGGAGAGACCACCACCGCCCTACGCAGTCTGTTCCACCATCAAACACCTCTGACCATTTCTTTCTAATGTTTAGCTGAAATCTGCTTTCTTGTCGTTTGATCCCATTGGTTCTAGTCCTGCCATCAGGAGCAACAGAGAACAAGTCTGCTCCATCTTCTATGTGACAGCCCTTCAGATAATTGAAGACGGCTATCATGTCTCCCCTTACTCTTCTAAGCTTCCTTCCACACTGAGCCAATTGTCCTGAACTATTATTATTATTAGCAAACATTTATATAGTGCCAGCAATGTACCTGGTGCTTTACAAAGTAATTGAGTAGACACAGTCCCTGCCTCGGGCTTACAATCTGAGAGACGGGTGTGGGTGGGGGAGACAAAGGAAGGGAAACATAGAGAGAGACAAGGAGTGTAACATTCACGAGGATGCGAGGTCCCAGGTGCACGCGCTTGGCTTGGTTACAACAATAAGACAATGATCTGGTCTGTCATTGCTGTTGCCTTGTAACATTGACCCACTCATCAGCATCCCCAGTCAAAATCCTCTGCTAGCTAATTCTCCAACATAGAAGCCTTATGGGTCCCTCAGCACATGACCCTTGCCTGGCCATTAGACTATGCTCCTTTCCTGCCCCCATGAGTCAGATGCTTCTACAGTTCTGATCTTCAGCCATGCTCAGACTCTTGTTCCCGTCTAGCTATGCCCATTTGCTGGGATCCTGACAATGGGATTAGAAACGTATGCTTTCCCCCCCCATCTCATGGTATGGTGAGAATACATAAAGTAAACACTGAGGTACAACAATAAGAATGCCCATATGAGTACCTAAGGTGTCACAAAACACCTCTGACAAGGATGGGAAAACTGTGGCTCAGGAACTGCATGTGGCTCTTCGGCAGCTCAAATGCCACTCTCAGCCTGGGCCCTGACCTGTCCCGGCCCAGGCAGCCCTCCCCTCCCTGGGACATGCAGCCAGTGTGTAGGCTGTATGTTTGTTTTTACCTATTGGCATTGTGCTCTTGGGGTTGGGAGTTTTGCCTACCCCAGCTTATGATAAAGATGAACTTAAAATCACAAACAGTCCCCACACCTATCGCTATGCATTTCAAAAGAAATGGTATCATGGGGAAAGAAGAACGCTTTGTATCTCTGGAATCATCCAAGATATAGAGAAACTGAAAAATGCATGTGAAAACTTAGAAGAATTTTGGATTGTAAAACTACATTGTTAGGGCATCATCTTGGTCCCATTTTACAGTCTTGCTTTAACAAACCACCCCAGAAATTGTTGACATAAGACTGTCCTAACGTCTGTCTGCCACCCACATCCATCAATAATTAGGACCACACTAAGGATGCTTTTAGACAAGCACCTAACCACCCACTATCCACTCACCTCTCACCCATCATGCATGTTGCAGGGCACCCATAGTGCACCACTTCAGCCCTGCAACATGTATAGTGGGTGTACGGTGGGTGGGCAGTGGGTGGGGAGGTGCTTGATTACAAGCACTCTAAGACCCTTTTTAAATGGACTGCGGAGGTGCCGCGGTCCAATGGGTGGAGATGGTGGAGTGTGTGTGATGATATGTGGTGTGTCACACTGTCGCACACCCATCTCCACGCACGGAGTGACCTCTGCTGTTCCCAGTGCCTCCATGTGTGGGCGATGGGTGGAGGTGGATGGAGTGCAGGAGCATGCACGCACCTGCACCCATCTCCACCTGCAGTCACACAGATGACAGCCCCCCCCTTGCCCACCCAGTCACCCACGTGGACGAGGGTGTGTGTGTGCAACTTGTGTGGAAAAGGGCCTAAGACTGACAGGAGATGCCTAATAGAAAGTTTGTATAGCTGAAGGAAGGTACTTCACTGAATTAATGAAAATGGCAGACCTAAGATTACATGGGTTTACTAAACTGTTCTGTGATGCGAGGACATTTGGAGTTGCTGGGGAGTAGATGAGGTGGCAGTAAGGGATGTTGTGTTGCTTATTTGGAGAGACTGTGCTAGCCTTTAGAGTATTTCCATTCTTGTTAAGGCTTGCAGAGAAAATATAGGTATTATGGAGCAACTTGACTAGAATTCTGTGCATCTATTTCTGCGTGATAATGTACATACTGGTGACTAATTCAATAATGGACCTTATACCACCCTTAATGACAGAAGGTACAGATAGTCACAGAACTTGTGCTTATGCTGATCTCCCTGTACCAATCTCTCCCTCAAAAGAAAGACAAAGAGAGGTACATGGTACACAGCCTAGGGCAACTTGTTCATCTTAACATCTCTCCAGTGATCTGTCTGGAAATTGGTTAATCATGGATTGAGAGTGCTTTTATTATAGATAATTTCCTTGCCAATCATGCAGCAAATTTTTGTAAGTCTTATTACAACGTCTCTTCTGCTTAGTTCCTGTTAATGGCATATGGCAGGATATCTGTTGCTGTGGGGAGAGGGGCTGTATTGATTGGAGGAATTTACTGCCACTCGGCTCTCCCCTCCCCAAGGTAACAACACCCAGGGCGGGGCCCTGTGGGCACCAGCCCGAGGGGTGACACCCAAAGGGTGTCGGTCATTGGCTGGGCCGGGGAGCCCGGTGGCCCTTCTGCTTGACAGACACCACATCTGTCATTGTGCGGCCCATCATCTTTGCTGCTGCTGCTGCCCTGCCGATACTGCTGCTGCCACTGCTGTTGCTGGACCCGCACTTGGACCCACTGTATGCACCATCATTGTGTACTGCAGTCAACGTGTGGCCCTTAGCGGGATGGGGGGGATTAAGGGTATGCGGCTTTCATCTTGTTTTCAACTTGTGGTTTTAAGGGGTTCTGGGGGGATGAGGTGGGTGGGCTTGAGGGTGGGGGGCCTGGGGAGGGAGAATGGGTTAGGGAGGATAGGGCCAATCCCCCTGGTGAGAGGAGGGAAGATCCTTGGGGAGGGTGGGGCCCCCCGGTGAGATGGGGGGGCACCTCCCATATGATAGGGAAGGCAGACTCCCTGTGAGAGAGTGAGTCCCAGGGAGAGGGGGTGTGGGTGGGGAGGGGGGTTGGGGTTTTATGGGGGTGGAGTCCCTTTCGCCGGCCTGTCAGGGCAGCCCATAGAAGGTGGGTGTCGAGCGGGGCTCTCTGAGGATGGGCGGACTTCCGCAGCTATCGGGGTTGTTAC
>QEPC01006720.1:3291087-3301229 GCA_003113815.1 Sphenodon punctatus | reverse complement strand
AGAAGCTGGTCTGGAGGCTGCAGCTGGTGCAGAATGCCGCAGCCCGTCTCCTTACTGGGGCGGGCCACAGGGAGCACATGACACCTGTGCTCCGGACTCTGCACTGGCTGCCTATAAAGCACTGGGTTTAGGTTCAAGGTGCTGGTTTTAACCTTTAAAGCCCTTCATGGCCTGGGAGCTGCCTATCTGCAGGATCGCCTCACTCCCCATGTGCTCGTGTGACCCCTGAGATCATCCAGGAAGCCTTTTTGGAGGTTCCCCAGGTGAGATGGGTGGCCACTGATGTGAGATCTTTTTCGGTGGCTGCCTCTGTGCTGTGGAATTCACTCCCAGAGGAGGCTCGGTTGGCCCCCACCCTCCTGTCGTTTCTACATTTGTGTAAGACGTGGCTATTCCGCCAGGCTTTTGGTGAGGGGGGGGGGAATAGGGTTTGGGAGGGAGGGTGTTTTTTATGATTTGTTTTGTTTTTAAATTTTTTTAAAAATTTTTTGGTGGTGTTTGCCGCCCCGAGCTGCCTTTGGGCAGGAGGGGTGGGATACAAGTTTTAAATAAATTAAAAAAAATATCTGGTGAGGGAGAGACCTAGTCTCATCTTTCTAGCTAACGTTCTTATGTGCTTTCATGCTATCTGATTATGATATACTGATTACTGAATACTGTAATACTATCTAATTTATCTTGACAACACTCCAGTGAGGTAAGGGGATGCTGCTATGCCAGGGATAGGGAATGGAGGTTGGGGGGTATTTGGGATAGGAGTGTGGGGAAAGGTTTGGGGTTTATATGTTTTGTTTTTATTTTGCTTTGTAAGCCATCCTGAACCATTTGGGAAGGGTGGGGTAAAAATTGAACTCAATAAAAATAAATAAATAAATAAAAATATTACGGATGGGAAGCTGTGGCACAAGGGGACTAATCCAATGTCTGTGTGTGCACATTGTAATAGGGCTCACACCCTGACCCATGGTGGAGTTCTTGCTGGCCTCACCTCCAGAACCATGGTTAGGTTGGCCACGATCAGGGATTGGGTTGGGGATTGCAATGGCGGCGATGCACATCTGCTTGCCAGCCCCATCCCGGAATCAGGCTCCAACCCATGGGCGGCTGGCGGAGGGAGCATGGGGGGCGGGGCTGACCAGCTGCATGTCATGCTGCGCAGCCCCTCCCCAAGCAGCCCCACCGCCTCCCCAAACCAGAGATCAGGCCAGCACGTCTAAAGGATGGCTGGCCTGATCACGGACCAGGATCCAATACGGATCCCGGTTCAGCGTGGTGGGCCGAAAGGTCCGGCACGTCTGAAATTACCCTAAGTGTCCTGGCTGCATGTCTCGAGTCTCAGACTGACCCAGTCCCCAGCACAGGTCTCAGAGTACCTCAGTCCTAGTCCTTCATAAGTGAGCCTCCCAGCCCAGTTTCAGGCCCTCTACTGTCTCAGCACCTCCGCTTTTGTTCACTTGCATCTCTTAATCTTGCAGTTCCCAGCCACTTGGCAATTTCAGCTCCCAAAACCTGCACTGAGCCACTTTCTCTCTCTGGCTACACGTACGGGGTCACAGCTCTGCTTTCTCCCAGCTGCTCAGCTGCCTTGATGATTACATGCATCATGGCCGTGCTCTCTGGCCTGTTGGTCTTCCCTCACTTTGTAGCTTAGAGCTGCCTGGCACTTCCCTTA
Source organism: Sphenodon punctatus (assembly GCA_003113815.1). Lineage (NCBI taxonomy): Eukaryota > Metazoa > Chordata > Lepidosauria > Sphenodontia > Sphenodontidae > Sphenodon > Sphenodon punctatus. The sequence continues at coordinate 3,299,557 of QEPC01006720.1, read as the reverse complement.
GGTGCACCAGGCCTTGTTCTAGCACCCCAGAGGGTCCACCTTTCACCCACAAGCCTAGCTAGCCTAAACCTGCTCCCAGATGACCTTGCTGCCCTGAGCTTAGGTCAGCTTTCAACATATAAAGGGCCGCCACAGTGCATCTCTTAAAGGGACCAGTTTTCTTTAATCCCTGGAGCAGGGCACACCTGTCCATGCTACACTCCTTTCCCAATAACCCAATTGTGTTCACCAAGTGAATCCGACTACTCCATTAGCTCCCACTACTACTGCTGAGACTCTCAGGTGGTTCACCCATTAGGGCTCCTGAGAATTGATCTTCCCCCTCCCTTACCCAGCACTCTTCCCAAGTGCCTCCCTCACATAGGGGATGTTGACCCAGCCAACCCAAAGCTTGGGCTAACTTCAGGAACACTTCTCTTAATAAGGGGACTCCAATTTTCCCCAGGTTTCTCTCTTCCAGGTCCCTAGACCATTTTCTTCCTTTCCAGTTCTTGTGTAGGGTTTCTCCCTTCTCTAGGTCTCTCACCCTGTCACCTTCCCCCAGCCAGATTTGCTCAACAGACATCCCCTCTCTGAGTTCCTCACCCCATTCTCAGATTTTAGGCAGGGACCGTGTCTATTCCATTACTTTGTGAAACTCCAGGCACATTACTGGTGCTATATAAATGCTTGCTAATAATAATGATGATAATAAGTGAGTCCAGCTGTTACTGAGGAGGATTGTGCCCAAAAGAGTGTACCTGAGCCAAGGAAGGATAAAAGACACGTTAAAAGAATGTGCCTCTTATGGGCGCACAGGAGAAATGACGCTTGGAATGGGAAAACAAGTGTTGGGGAGAAATTACAAAGCAGAACCTTTCTCTCTAAGAAGAAGGTGGTAAGTAGCGACACCTGTGGTCCCAGAAATAGTACCCTGTAACTCCAACTCCAACACCAGCACGAGGAGGTTCTTGGGCAAAACCCAGCAACTGATCCCAAACCCGTAGAGTTGAGACCAATCAAATTATGCTGGCATTGTAAGAAGCCAGGTCGTGTGCTGGTCTTGCCCTATTTGGCTTGCTAGTGGAAAAGGGAAATTGGCAACAACCTTAAGGGCTAAGAGGGTGAAATCCTGGTGCTGAAAAAACAAAACAAAAACAACAACAACCGGTGAAATGGCTGTAGCTGTTTCAGGTAATCAGGGCTTACAGGCAGTAAACCAGGGAGTTGAGAAAACAACTGGGACTGAGAGAATGGTCTTAATTGGCCAGGGTAGACAAAGCAACAGGGAGCTGAGCAGGTGGCTCAGCTAGAGCAATTGGTTACACCTGTATGATTGAGCAAGGATTCCATCCCAAACAGAAAGGCAGTTACAAGGATCTGAGAGCGCTGGGAAGGAAGGTTTCAGCTGCCAGACGGTTGCAGGATTTGAGTCACAACCCAGAAGCTGGGAAATTAAAACTTGTGGAGTACAGGTATGTCTTAAACCAGAGAGACACAAGTACAGACTGTAAGGGAAATGTGTGACACTGTGTCTCAGTGGGAACCTAATTGGGGACCAAGGAATGTAGCCAGCAACCCAAACAATTGTGGTTTCCAGCACTCACTCATGTGATGATACAAACCACTGATAGTGGAAAAGAGGTTAAAAATAGGAACTGTGGGGTACAAACAAACAGCCTTTGCTCCATTAGAACTAGCGAGACAACAGTTGAAGGAAAGAGCAGAAAGGGCTGAGAAGGAACTTGCTCAATTAAGAGTTCAGTGGGAAGATACTATAAAGGAAATGGATACCCTCAGTGCAGTCAGATCCTGGTGAGATCATCACATTTGGGGGCTTTGTAAAGTCTTGTCTTACCCAGGTATGGAGGTCCTGGGAGACCAAATGGATAGATGCAGGGAATGTGAGCAGGATTGGGCAGGCTATGTCCCAGGGCAGAAGCCATACCAATGGCTTGTAGGTTGTGCAGTCCTGGGAAGATCATGGACCCCTGGGCTATCCAATATGAGGAACACAAAAACAAACAAAAAAACCTTGGGGAACAGGAAAAAGGGTGGAAGACATTAAACCCCCTGGGAAGGGACATATCTGTTAAAACCCTGAGATGGATAAAGAAAGACACTGGGGTAACTTACTGAAAGTTTAGAGAGGGTCGTGTGTGTGTGTGTGTGTGTGTCTGGAATGGATGTGTGGGCCAGCCTCCCAACCCTAAATAAGGGTACATTGGGTATTGAGTAAAGCTTGTATGCCTATGTGAATTAAATGGTTATTTGATTAAAATGATTATAAGAAATATGAGGAATTCAGTAATTTGGTATTGACCCAGAAAGAATGAATTGGATAGATTGTGTTAATTAATTGATTGAGGTATTTTATTTAGTAGGGTCAGGCATCAAGCTGAAGCCTTGAAGTAAAGGTATGGGCTGCAAGGGAGCCTGGAACCAATATGCAGTTGGTAATGGCTGAGGGAAACCAAATGTGGGTTTGAATATGTGTGTAGGTGGGTCTGCCACCAAGTAGTCCATCAAGTTAAAGATATTCAGATACAGTGCCTGCACAAGAGAGGCCCACTAGACTAGCAGAAAGCCTAAAAGAATTGAGGATTTTGGAGTCTGCCATTAAGCAATCCCAATGTTAGAAAAAAGGAATTTGGTAACATGCAAAATCTGTTAAATGGATTAAAAGATCAGCCAATGACTGTCCTGCTATTTGACACATATTGTAACTGTATGTGAGGATTTGGTAACTCAGACAGGGGAGGCCTGCTGGGATGAGAGTACCTAAATAAGTATCTGGGACTCGGTCATCAAACTGTGCCCAGGGAGATACAAATGTATGTTATGGGGCTGTCTTACATTATAATAGGATTCTGAATTCTGTGAATTCAAGTCTCATTCTGTTGGAGAAACTGACTTACATGGTTTAAACCATGTGTGTGTGAACTATGGATTGCATATTTCTGTATGTACTCTTTATATATAGAAGACTGGATAATGTATGTTCTGCTCTGCTTAAGAAGTTTAAGCCAGTCCTATTTTCAATAGGCCTGTCTCCAAAAAGTGGGAGATGTATGGCAGAGCAGAGGCTAAACTGGGAGCTTGCTTATTAAGGAGCCAAACAATGGGCTTCAGAGGCACACTCAGTGGGTGTGGCCAAGCCAGCCCAGGGATATAAAAAGCCTCTGTGTGGCTCAGTATGCTACTGCAGATCAGGAGGGTGCTACAGACTTTAGGGTGCGGACCAGAGAGTGGCGTTTGTCTGGGAGACATTCTGAGACTGTCTGATACCACATTCGCACCTGCGATGGTGGTGGCGGCAGAGCAAAGAAGCGGCAGCAGGGAGGCTCACAATGGTGGAAGTAGAGTAGGTGCAAATGGGATTCTGCCGCGACTTCCCTCACGCATGTCAGGGCAGGATTTTACACCCTAACATGCACGAGGGAAACTGTGGCAGAAGCCCATCCACATGGGAGCTACTTTCAGAATCCGGCTCCTCCCTGCTGTCATATCTTCCCTCGCGGGTCTCGCTACTGCTGCACCGTGTCAGGTGTGAATGTGGCCTGAGAGACTGGAGCCAGGAGACTTGAGAGCCTAGAAGGGCTGGGCTGAGCAGGAGCTCTCTACTAATATGGTGAGAGACCAGAACTGTACTATGTATTGTATATGGCTGGTGAAGGATGATTGAAGGACACTGTAAATAAAAAACTTGAGAAGCTAATTCCCAAGGTGTGGACCTCTGATCTGTGGGTCTGATACAGAGGAGAACTAACCCCCGGTGGGTGTCCCTATTACAGTATGATACAATAATGGAACTTGCAAGAGGGCAACCCCTAGATTAGGGAGAACAATGGAGCATAGGTGAGGAGGTGGTCTTTTAGTAAAATTCATTGGTAGACTCAGACTTCCTGCATCTCTGTGGGAAACTGGTCTACTGAATAACGTTTAAGGCCACAGAATATAGAATTGCTAAGACAGAAGTTGAAAGTTCAAACAATGTGAAGATCAATAAGTGTCAGCAAGAAGTATAACTTTTTGTGCTATAAATAAAGTGCACAATGGAAACTACCCACTCTATTTATCCATCTGCCAAGCTGGTAGCATTCAGCAAGGAAACGAATAAATGGGTCAACAGGTTTTCATGCTTGAATGCCATAAACAAAAAACCACAGACCTGAAACAATATGGCTATGGAACAACTGCAGTCTCATGAAATCTACTTCTGCGGTAGGAAACACTTCAGAAAGGTAAAATGATCTCCTAAAAGCACAGGGACTACCCAGGCCTAGCTCAAACCAAGGGATTAAAGTTCTAGATGCAAACATGGGTCCAAATACTTCTCTGTAGAGGCTGAGACTCCTTTTAACAGAAAGACCCCACAGTTGGAAGAGGGAGTGATAGTCAAGGTTTTTTTTTAAAGGTAAAACTTTAGAGAATGTAGTAGTTATGAAAGCTTGTTTTTGTAATGGCCAAGAAAACCCATTTCATAACTCTGCAGACATCTGCATATAACTGCAAGGTAGGAGGGCCTGGGTCAGATCAATGAATACAGCCTCTCCTCTGCACCTCCCACCCCACCAAAGCAACATCTAGTGTATCCTTCCTCCCAGGCTACATGCCTACCTGCTCTTCTGCAAAAACTGAGTGCCAGTGTAGCCTAATGGTAGTGCTTACTGCTTAATTAGTAAAAAAAATTAATTGCTGGTGCTCAGGTGGAGGCTGTGGCGAGAGGAGTATTTTTTCCAGTTACATCTGGTGCAACGGCTTCAGCCGTATGTCTCCAACACTGACCTGGTCACCATCATCCATGCCTTCATCACCTCAAGGCTGGACTACTGCAACGCGCTCTATGTAGGGCTACCTTTGGTGATGGTTCGGAGACTGCAGCTGGTGCAGAATGTGGCGGCCCATCTCCTGACAGGAACGGGTCACCAGGAGCACGTTACACCAGTACTTCGTTCTCTGCACTGGCTGCCTATAGTGTACCAGGCTCGATTCAAAGTCCTTGTTTTGACTTATAAAGCAGTAAATGGCCTGGGCCCCACATACCTGAGAGACCGCCTCACTCCCTGGGTCCTAGATCGGCCCCTGCAGCCGGCTGGGGATGCCTCTCTGAGTCCCCCGTATATCCTGGTTGGCAACAATGGGGGGCATTCTTGGTGGCTGCGCTATGGGTGTGGAGCTCCCTCCTGACAGAGGTCCATCTGGCTCTGGACCGCCCCTCTTTCCGAAGACAGCGTAAGATCTGGCTATTTCTCCAGGCATTTGGCAAGAGGGATGCGTTAAGGACAGGGCCTGGGGAGGGGAGGCGGGTCTGTGGCTCTGCCTATGTTCTGTGGTTTTAAATTATATTCTTATATTGTATTTTTTATTATTTTGTTTTTATTGTGTTGTAAGCCACCCTGAGCTACCTTGGCAGGAGGTGGCGGCTAAGAAATCGAGGTAAATAAAATACGTTTGTGCATAAACCATCCCTTCTGCCCCAGAAGTCATGCCGCACAGACCAGATCTTGTCAGAGCAGGGGACTGAACCCAGTTCACCATCTGGCAATCCAACCAGGGACTAACATTTCTCTCTACAGCTGAATATAAAACAGGAGTTCTTATGCTGTAATCTAGATGATGAGCACAGGGAAGCTATTAATGAAAGCCAAATAAATCATCCTAGGTTTTTTTCTGGCTTTTGTTTCAAACCCTGAATGGCCAACAATGGTGGTTCCCTGCGTTTTCACATTTCAGGATCCACACTCCCACTGTGACCATTCCCTGGGGCTTATCCCCCACCCCCTTGAATTTAATTGCTTGGTCTAGGGTTGCCATTCAGTCAGTACTTAACCAACATGACTGGTATTTGTATGGGGAGGCTGGCTGTTGGTGTATGAATTTTACCAGCAATATGAAGGATGGTATAATTCAGTCCAGAGCCGGGCTGCCCCCTCTCTCCTGCTCTGCTGTAACCCTGCCCTTTCCCCACCCCCTCCTGCACTTGGCATCTGACTCAGGCAAAGAGGAGCAGCCACAACTGGACTTGATCTCTCAGTGGGTGTCAGTAGGGCCTTGATGGGCCCTGCCCCTCCTTTATTTATTTTAAAAAAATTGCTACCCTGCCCCTCCTGCTACAGGCAGCTCAGGGCAGCTTACAGTCACAACAAAAATAAAACAACAATAAAGCTAAAAACAACTCATAAAAGGAGGATAAAAATATCCACCACCACCCTAACCCATTCCTCCTCCCCCCCCAANCCCCCCCCCCCAATCACCCATCTCCTCCACCAAACGCCTGGTGTAACAGCCAGCTCTTACAACTTCTTTGAAAGGAGGGGAGATCCGGGGCCAACCGGGCCTCTGCCGGAAGGGAATTCCACAGCCGTGATGTGGCCACCAAGAATGCCCTCCCCAGTGTGGCCCCCTGGAAGACTTGGGGGACCGATCAGGGCACCCCCAGATGACCGCAGGGGCCAATCCAGAATGGGGGGGGGCAGGCGGTCCCACAGATAGGTAGGGCCTAAGCCATTTAGGGTTTTATAGACCAAGAGCAACACCTTGAATCTGGCCCAGAAAACTACGGGGAGCCAGTGTAGAGAACAGAGAACCGGCGTAATATGCTCCCAGCGGCCCAGTCCCATCAAGAGGCGGGCCGTGGCATTCTTCACCAGCTGCAATTTCTGAGCCAACCCCATGGGTAGCCCCATGTAGAGCGCGTTACAGTAGTCCAATCTAGAGGAGATGAAAGCGTCGATGATAGTGGCCAGGTCAGAGTCTGAAACATATGGCCGAAGCCGACACACCAGAATCCTAGAGTTTGAAGTAACATGAGAGGTCATCTAGTCCACCTCCTGCTCAATGCAGGAAATCCGCAGCTACAGCATCCCTGACAGATGGATGTTCAGCCTCTGTTTGAAAATCTCCAGTGAAGGAGAGCCCACCACCTCCCTAGATAATTTGTTCCACTGTTGAATATCTCTTGCTGTTAGGAAATTCTTCCTAATGTTTCACTGAAAACTGCTTTCTTGTAATTTGAGTCCATTATTTCTAGTCTTGCTTTCAGGGGCAAGAGAGAACAAATCTTTGCCATCCTCTCTGTGACAGGCCTTCAGGTAGTGGAAGACTATCATGTCTCCCCTTAGTTTTCTCTTCTCTAGGATAAACCTACCCAGCTCCTTCACAGGAATTGGGCCGTTTTTAGACGTGTGTGGTGGAGCCCGCGTTTGTTTTCCAAAAGACCCGGCAGTCCGATTTATACGTGACGCCGCCACCGAATACACGCATGTACAGGCGATGCACATCCATTTCAGGCCACATATGACCGGCCTCGATCGCCGACCCGATCAGTTCGCAGCCGGAAATGAATGCACATCGCCCGCGCATGCGTGTATTCGGCGGTGGCGTCACGTGTAAATCGGACTGCCAGGTCTTTTGGAAAACAAGTGCTGGCGCCGCCGCGCACGTCTAAATACGGCCTTGGTTTCCAGACCCCTGCCCATCTTTGTTGCACTCTTCTGAACCTATTCCAATTTGTCAATGTCCTTCTTAAAGTGCAGTGCCCAGAACTGGACACGGTACTCCAGATGAAGTCTGACCAGCGCAGAATAGAGTGGAACTATTACTTCTCATGAGTTGGAAATGATGCTTCCAACCTAATGCAGCCTAAAATTGCATTAGCCTTTTTTGCAGCTGCATTATACTGCTGACTCTTGTTCAGTTTGTGATCAACTACAATCTTGAAATCCTTTTCACATGTATTGCTGCCAAGCCAGATATCCTTCCCATTCTATATTTGTGCATTTGATTTTTCTTATGTAAATGCAGAACTTACACTTATCTCTGTTGAACTTTATTTTGTTAGTTTCAGCTCAGTTTTCCAACTTATCAAGATCAATTTGAATTTTATTAGATTAGGTAGACTCATATCCACACACACACACTAGCATGTCTCCCCACAATGCTTCAGCACAGTAAGCATAACTAAACTGGTGTCCCGAATACTCATTCTACCTGGGACAGACAGCAATAGGAGACATGTGGAGTGTAGGTGGAAGACAGAAATAAGGTTCTGTAGAGCTGAGTTTAGACATTTGGAGGCTTTATTTTGATGCTGTGACTGCTCCTGATGGAGGTGCCTAACAGACAGGGATGTGCAAGGAGGAAGGAGAAAGGACTGGCCTGAACATATTCATTATTGTGCTTGAGATAACTCACTTTCTCTTATGTACAAGATCAGTGATGGGAGCAGAAAATTATATAAAATATATTTAAAAAATCCTTTCAAGCCTGGTATTTTGGAGTATTTTGAAATAAAGTAATTGATAGCATCCTTCTGAAATTCTAGGACCAGAACTTCAAGCGGTGGAAATTGGCATAGCTCAATTGATTTCAAGCTGAAGTACTGCACCTGAATACTTTTGTTTTTAATAAAACCTATCCAGTGGCTATCAGACATGGAAGACTAAATGTTTTAGAAAAATAAAATGAGATGTATTCTGGAGCAACTACT
>QEPC01006720.1:3277903-3290638 GCA_003113815.1 Sphenodon punctatus | reverse complement strand
CAATGCAGAGTTTACAGAGGAGTGTGAGTAGCTAATCATCAATAAGCAGGCAGGAAGCATACTTAAGCTTAAGTAGCTTTATTAGGAAATACATGTAGGATAGGAAAGGCCTACATCTATGCTAAGTCCTAAGACTAGGTGTGTTCAGGAAGGAAGCTCTCTGAGACGCAAAGAGATGAGAAACCTCCTGGGGGAGGAGATTGACCAATCAGGTTCTGACAGGAGTAGGACAGATAGGATGGGGGAAGGGTTCCCTGATCCGTCTGTCTACTCCTGGTGTTTCTAGCAAACAAACAGGATGAGGTGCTTAGGGGGGATGCAACCAAAGGAATGTATTTCCAACATTTATATCCAATAAAGCACTTCATTTTGGTATTATTATTTACCTCCAATAAACCACAAGGTTTTAAAGAGCCATCTTGAAATTTCCACCTCCTTACATTTCTAATTCATTCAGAAAGTCTGGGTTCTTCACCATATCTTAATCTCCTGAATCTCAGTTGCATTTGTAATTAACATGTTCAGTAATAGTCTTGTTAAGAGATGTTTCTACTTGAATTAAGACAATTGGAAACCAATATGTTGGTGTTATTTCCTCTCTAAGAACATTCTAATTTAATTGGTTTGGGACTGGGTATTAAAGAGTTTTCCCTAAGTATACTAATTTCTTCCACTGTTGTTCCTAGGTTGAACATATGTCATTAGAAGTAGAGTTCAATTACTGAAGCCAGCCCCTCTTTGGCCCCCAGTTTTAGCTTCCGAAGTGGTGGAAGTGATTAGCTCTTTCAAAAATGGCAAAGCCCCGGGCCTGGACTTAATCCCGATAGAGTTGGTCAAGTGCTTTCTCGACTGGTGGACTCCTAGATTGGCGTCTTTGTTTTTGGCCATAAACAATACAGGTAAGATCCCTCCTAACTGGGGTAAAGTGGTGGTGGTCCCCATTTTTAAAAAGGGGGACCGCAATAGCCCAGAAAATTACAGGCCAATCAGCCTTTTGTGTACTATCTCTAAGGTTTATGGCAAGTGGCTTCTTTTAAGGCTGAACTCCTGGATTGAGATGAATGGTGTATTACACCCTGAACAAGCAGGCTTCCAAAGGGGAAGATCTACAATAGAACACTGTTTAATTTTGCAGCATCTGATCGAAAAAATATGGAAAAGAATGGGAAACTTTACGCCGTATTTTTAGATCTCTGTTCGGCCTTTGGCCTAGTAAACAGGGAGATACTGTGGGAAAGGTTAGATTCATTGGGGATAGAACCAAGGCTACTTTTTCTTTTACGCTGTCTGCATGGCCATACTTCCCTAGCGGTCAAGATGGATCCTATGGGTCGCCTGACAGAGGATATTCCTATTTTTGCAGGTGTCAGGCAAGGCTGCGTATTAGTGCCCATACTCTTTAATTTATTTATTAATGGAATCATCAAGCTAGCTGCTTCTGCCCACTTTCCACCCAAATTGGTGGAGCACCCAGTTGGGTGTCTCTTATATGCCGATGACATTGTGATTCTCTCTCAAACCAAGGTTGGCCTGAGGCGGCAGCTTAACTACTTCTCAGATTTTTGTCAGAGCGATCTTATTATCAATTTCAATAAATCTCAGATTGTGGTGTTCACCAGGTCTCGAAAGCACTTCCAGTGGTCGATTGGGGAACACAACATTTTGCAAGTTAAATCTTTCTGCTATCTGGGTCTGTTTTTTCAGTCAACTGGGGTCTGGAAGAGTTATGTGGAGGCTGCTATTTCAACTGCACGGGGAACGATATTTGCATTACTGAGACTATTTGGCAGAACAGGCAGGAGGGCTTTGGTACCAGAGGCAAAGGTACTAAATGCCAAGGTCTGAGCCCAAGTATTGTATGGAGCTGAAATCTGGCTCCCATTTACGCCCTCCAAGGCTGGACAGCTGGACAGTCTTCAGGCTCTTTTCTTTCAAAATCTTTCAAAAATTCCAAATGCCACTCCCTTTGCTGTAATTAGGTCTGAGGTCGGTCAAGCCAGGTGGTCATCGGAAGCCTGGGCTCTTGTTTTGAAATTCTGGGCCAAACTAGGTAAGATGCAGACTCAGGGACTGATTCAATACTGGAGGTTGGATACTTTCAAGAGTACGTGGCAGAGGGCAGTGGATCTTTTTTTGTGTAAACTAGGGTTTCACCCTGACTATTGGGTTGCTAAGGAACTGGCAGTCATGATTAAGGAAATCACTCTCAGGCTGAGGGATAAGGCTATCCAGGAGGAGTTGGCTGCGATCAGAGCTTCTCCCCATGTTGCTCATTATCTTTTGTAAATGCAGCCTCAACCTAGAATGGCTGTTTGTTTATTCTCAGGTATTTCCCCAAGAGCGAAATATTTAATTCTCTGCACAAGGCTCTACCTATGGCCCTGTTGGAGGGCTGTTTGCGAGCTACTGAGTTCTCTGAACGCTTATGCCCCTTTGATGCCCAAAGTGCAGCATATACTTTTTAACTGTCCTTTATATGACGGGATACGCCTTGCTCATCTTTCTTCTTTTCTCCAGAAATATCCAGGTAGAACTGAGCATAATTTGCTCTGCCTGGTTCTGGCTGATGAGGCTCTTAGTATCACAGCCGCGGTTGCACAGTTCCTGTGGCCGCATTAAACTTACGTATACTCTTCTTGCAATCCTGGCTACCTATAGAGTAAGGGTTAAAAATTGTGGTAGTATGACTGCATTTGGCAAGGCTTGGTAGTGGTTATTGGTTTTTATGTATGCTCTCTTTTTTGTTCTGTACTGAAGTATTGTTGTTAGATGCAATATTGTCTTTTTTGTTCTGTTATGGCACATTGTTATGAGTGGCATTATTGTGACCATGAGGTAATAGTCCCCTTTTCTTGCTGGCTGTGTCCAGGTTTTGAAGTGATAAAATGCTTTGTTTGTTCATGTCTTTTTGGCCTTGGCCGCAAAATAAAGTATAAAATTTGACTCTTGAAAAATCAAGATCTAACTAACATTGTAAATTCCTAAACCTCGCATTTAACATCAGATTTCAGCCGCATTTCACTACACTCTGCACCTTCCTTTTCCTACAACAGAGGGATTCCAAACTGTAGGTCATGACCCCAAGACAAGTCTTGCCACCTTTGGATAGGGTCACAAGCCTGATAGATAATTGATATATGAGACAGGCTGCGGAGGCTACCACTCTTTAGGTAGCCCTCCCTGAGCAAACAAGTCACACGATGCAGTGGCTTTGTGTCCACAGCCTGCCAGATGTTTGCAGATGGCTGCTCCATGATACATCCTTGGGAAAATCTCAAGGACGTGTGTCAGAGCAGCCTTGACCCAAGTGGGATAAGGCTGCCCAAGGCAGTGCAACCCATGTGGCAGGGTGTGCTTGCCCTGCCACACTTGGAGCATGACTGCAGGGCCATGAGCAATGGGTGGTAGCACCTTTTGCTCACAGCCAAGGGCTGGCTCTCTGCTGGGCGGGGGTTGGGTGGAGGGAGGCGGGCAGGGCTTAGCAGCCGGTTCTGTAAGCAGTACCTCAGTTCTCAGATGTGCTGAGCTGCCCAGCTCCCCCATGTTCGTATGCCCAGCTCCCTGAACTGGACCCCCAGTGTGGCAGAGCTGATTGCCCGCCATGGGGCCATTCAGGGATCGGGCCCATGCAGCTTGTCTGGTTGTACCCTAAGTTGCTGTCCAGAGGTCACAGGACTACATTCAAATCTCAAAATGTGGTTAGAGGCAAAGTTTTGGGAACCGTTTTTCTACAAGGTGCTGAGCACCTACAGCAGGAGTTCTCAACCTTTTTCCAGTCACAAGCACTGGAGTCACATACAAGACTACTTGGGAGCACTGCAGAATTTTCATGAACAATTTGCATAAATATGCATATATTGTCTCCTCTCTGCAACTCAATTTAATTCAGTCCAAAGGAGGACTGTTTCAAAGTGTGCCCGAGCACTACTGACAGCTGCCTTGGGGAGCACTTTCACTCAGCACAAGGTTGAGAATCCCTGATGTACCAGATAAGGCCCTTAACACTTTAGGTAAAAACAGAAGTGACAGTGGTCCACTGTGGCCCACTTTGAATAGTTTTGTGTGTGCAGGTGCCAACAGATGGCGACTAGCCTCAGAAAACCACTGAGGTCACAGCCCAGGATAAGGCTCACCTGATCAGGCCACAGTGGCCTATCACATCTGTTTCCAGGCTCCCAACCTGGACTGGGTCACAGCCATTGTGGTTGCCCATCATGATGGCATGCTGGGTGCAGCATGGGGGTGGGGCCAGCTGGCTGCACGTTCCTGGTTCTCCCCACCCTCCTTAGCCATGCAGGAAGCAGGATGATGGGTGTTTTTTCACCAGCCTGGACTGTTTGCTGCAGTTTTCCTCACTGGGCCGTGTTGTGCAATTTTTTTAGTCGCACTATAAGCAAGTTGATATTCATGTAGCCAGTGCAGAATCTGTGTAGAAAACCTTGCTGGAGTGTGCTAACCTAGCACAAGGCCTTTAGGCAAACTTGCTATGACAGCTCTGGGCATGCAATAGAAGAGTCATATTGGTTTAGCAGAATGAGGCTGAAGGAACCAAAATTTGCTGTGAGATTGGGGCTTAACAAACAGTATGAGGTGCAATATGAAATATTACATCCATGTGTTGGAGAAAACCACATGCTGAACAGAAGGAATGGTCGGCTATCGAAGTGGTAACTTAAAATGTGTTGGGTTTGGCAAACTAACTCATGATTGGTATAATAAACAGATCACTTGACTGCTTAAAATACCTTGAAGAAAGGCTGTAACTGCAATCCATATTTGTCAGTCCTCTTGACTCAAAAGATGGGTTTTGAAAGGGGAGGTTGGCAGTATTTATTTATTTGCATAATAAATACTTTAGAAACCTGGAGTTATTTCATTGGGTGAAAACAAACATGCAACTGGCATGCCAGCTGCACATCACAGGAAGGGGTGGGGGGGGCACCCTCAGCCGTGTCAGGTCAGGGAATGGAATAAATGTTTCACTGGCCTGACCCGGACAGGGAGCAACATGCAGCTGGCTGGTTCCAACCTTGTGCTGTGGCTATGACCCTGCTATGATGGGCAGTCATGCCTGCCAATAAGAGGCAGCCATGGCTGGCGACCATTGCACCCCCCACACCGGGACTGAGCTGGCACAAAAGCAGATGCTCCCACCCAATTTGGTGTACTATGGGACCAGACTGTGGGCCTGGTTCCTTCCGGGCCCACATTTTTGTACCACATCTGGCAGCCTGAAAACAGATGCGCGGGTGAGGCTCTGGCTTAGGCAGATGGTAGTGGGCTGGCATCAGCTTTATTAATATCCATTGGCATGCAGAAAATGCATCTATTTTCATAAAAATACTACTGAACGTTATTAAATGTTGTCTGAGAACAGATTTAAACTTTGTTCTTTTTGAGTAAAGATATGTAAAATAAACAGCAACAAACTGCTAATGAATTATGTGCATTACCTTCCAGTAGTATTCTATATCAAAATAACATACATTATTTATATTAACATGATTTCTTTCAAGTCTAGAAGCTATTTCAAGAGTGGCCTCCTTAAGGATAGGGGAGAAAGTGGCATGTTTGAAAGCCAATGGGAATGACCCAGTAGAGAGGGAGAGAGCGATGATGTGCAGCAGTGTAGGCAATCACTGTTAGGAGGCAAGACTCACTTCTAATTCCTCCCTCGACCTCCTTCAATCTGGCTTCCAGCCTCTCCACTCAGTTGAGACTGCCCTTGCCAAAATCACCAATGACTTTCTCTTAGCAAAGTCTAAGGGCCTCTAGTCCATTCTTGTCCTCCGTGATCTCTCTGCCACCTTTGACACTGTCGATCATGGTCTCCTCCTGGATATGCCACACTCCCCTGGTTTCTGGGGACTATGTTCTCAACAGGTTCCCTTCATATCTCTTGAATCGCTCCTTCAATGTTGCTGGTACTTCCTCTATGTCGCTTCCCCTCTTTGTGGGAATTCTCCAAGGCTCTGTCCAGGGTTTTCTCCTCTTCTCCCTTTAAGCTCTTTCTCTGGGTAAACTTATTGAATCTCACAGCTTCCAGAATCACCTATATGTTGTTGATGACCTGGAACTATCTCTTCACTCCTGCGCTCGCCCCCTCCATCCAGTCCCATATCTCTGACTGTCTCTCTGTCATCTTTGCTTGGATGTCTTGCCACCAACTCGAGCTTAATATAGCCAAGACTGAATTCCTCTCCCCCCACCACCCCATTTCCCTCTCAATTTTCATTGAGGGTGTCCTCATCCAGCCAATTCCTCAGGCACATAGCCTGAGATTCATCTTTGACTCTCCCTCACCTTTATGCCTCAGATCTTGATCCTCCCCCTCCTTTGTCTCTCTTAGGTCTTACCCCTGGGGACTTACAATCTAACTATAACTATTGTACAGTGTCGGGTACACTGCTGGCACTATATAAATAAAATAAATTATCTGGAGTCATGAATATGATTATTTCATCTTTTGTTTTTAAAATCCATTGTGACAAACAGAATTCACGTGTTATGAGAGCTTAGTTACAATCACCAAAATCTAGAGAAAATACCACCACAATATATCAGCACTTAACAGCACATTACTTCCTGTAGTAATTATCATTAAGGTTTACAATGATATCCTACATCCAAGCCAGATGACATCTGGCTTGAAAGCTGCAATTTATACTGTGCTAAAGTTATGTATAATGTATAGTTAAAGTCAACAGCTAGTTAAAAGATTACACTCTGGGAGATAACCTCTTCTCTGGTCTGTAAATAACCTTAGAATTGGGTTACTCTGATTTCCACTCGGTAAAATTTGTCAAATAGCTTAGCTGCCTGTGTCTGTGTAATTTGAGATAACAAGTTACACTATAGTTGACAAACTTCTAGTGCATCTTAAAATAATTAACTGGCTCTAATCCATTCTCCATGTGTCACTATGTAGCCAATTACAGCTACTGCTGAAAATGAAGAAGGTACTGAAATAGTAGAGGTTTATACTGTTTCACACGATTGGGCTACCCAATACCATCAAGCCTGGAGTAGTTGGCTTTGTGGGAGTTCAGGTTTGAACCATAATTTTGCTTCTCAGGACCATTTCTACTCAAATCACATATTGACAGAAAGGTGGAAAGCAGCATATGACTGATTCTGCTCCCATAGACCGTCTTTATATGAGTGAGATTTCTCTCGCAGTTTAAACATGCAGCACTGGGAAACCCCAATGGGGGGGGCGAGGGGGGGGACTTCAAACGCTCCTCTGTAAACCGGATGTTACCCGGACTCAATTAGAAACAGTGGCGCTGTGCTACTCCTGGGTGTTTTGAGACGGGGCGTAGATAAGACCTTTGGATGAGACCAAAGGTCTTATCTACGCTGCATCTCAAAACTCCTGGGAGTTGCATGGCGCCGCTGTTTCTAATGGTGCCTGGGTGACTTCCGGTTCGCGGAGAGCATCTGAAGCCCCCCCCCCCCCCTCTGCAGGGGTTTCCTAGCACCGCATGTTTAAACTGCAAGAGAAATCCTGCTCGTATAAAAATTATCTTAGAATACAAACGTATCCACTCATCAAAGCTTTGAACTGATGATCTGGTCTGCTACCACCAGGAGAACCATCTTCAGACCTGGCTCAGCAGTAAAACCTGCTGTTACGTAGTTTCTGTGGCATTGGTTTCAGACACCTGACCTCTGACTCTTCCTGGCTCTAGATTTCTCCTGCCCCCTATTTGGCTTTGGTTCCTGACTACAGATCCAACTCTGGCTTCCTGCCTCCTGGATCCTTATTTGGCTCTGGTTTTCTGCCTCTGACTCCTGCTACTTGACCCAGCACAGCTGAAAACTCTGGAGTAACCCAACCACAACCCAAGTCCTTGATAACAATGGCTACAATCTCAAACCCCCTCCACGTGGGATCCATGTGCACAATGTCTCTACTATGGACACATATGCAGTTTGCATGCGTGTGTGTGGTTTCCGCAGGCCATGGGATTGGCTCCACCGTGAGTTCTGCCACTTGCATCATGGAAGCAGCATCCAATCCTAAGACTTGTTAATGATTCTCCTAATTCAAGTGTGTCAGATGGTGGATGGGATCCTTTTCCATACACGTGAGACTCATTGACTTTAATGCAACTGTTCTATGAGTGAGTCAGTGAGTTCTTATTAATTATAGGACATAGAAATCAATGTAGATTACTGAAAAGGGCATAATAGACTTATGAGTTTAACTTGACTGCACTTCATCTTTGAAAATGTGGGTTTATGCACTTGGTAGCCTCTTCTGTATATTCCTCTAGATTCCCAAAACACTCCATAATTTGTCAAGCTTACCCAAGAGAGTGGTTGGTTTGTCCTGAGGTGCACCAACAGAGGTATGGTGGGCACATACCTATCCTAAAACAGGCTCTAGCAAATGTTTCTAGATTTATACTTTCATGAGTGCAAAACCTACTGTATCATTCATGATCAGTTCTACAATAAGGTTTTGGAATAATTGCTACTTGACATAGAGGCATTTATGTTTTCAACTAGCCTAGCTATTTTTAAAACATTTTGTTTCGCTCCCTGTGACTAGCAAATGCAGTACTTTTTGCTATATCTTCCTGTCAATGGACAACCCTCACAGTTGAGTCAGAACACTAAATGGGAAAAGTTCTGGTTTGGCTACCACCCACCAGGGTGAAAAAGCTTTTTCATACTCATCGGAGTAAGGCATAAAAGGTGAGAAGAGACTCATTTTTAAAGTGGGTGTCACAAGGAGGCTGAAAGCCACAAAGGATACGTTAATTTTTAATTTGATTAAATATGAATTTAAGACTTCAGATCTATAACTGGAAAGCAGCTTTGTCTTTGTCCTCAATGACGACTCGACGAATGAATGCCACCTGGAGAGTTCCACTATACCAGGGAAAGCGCTTCTTTTTGTGCATCTAGAAGAGCAAGGATCAGGATTGGAGTTTTGCTACCTTTAGTTGAACACTGTGTTAAGACTCTCATGACTGGAAATTTATCTGGATTTTTGAGCCAAACTGATGCAACAGTAAAGATGAGACCATGATCTGCAAATAAGTTCTTTCATAGTAGCCCTACCAAATCAATAGGACTACTCCAGAGTAAGTGTTTGAGCCCTGTAGCCATATAGTTCGTTGTCTGAAAGTGGTAGAGTATTGAAACAGGAAATCTTTCCAGCTTATCCCACTCCTTAGCATTTAAACTTCACATGTAAGGTTACAATGTCGGGTTGCTTACTGGCATTTAGCCAGAGCTATTGCTGGCGCCAGACTCATCATTTTATCAGGCTTGCCTGTGTTACATGAGCATGTAATTGTTTGCGGGATATTCTTAGAACACTAAAATGTTAGGTTTTTGTGGCATTCCAAATTGATCATTTCTGTTATTTATTTAATTTCTCTAATAGTACAGAAAGGTTAGGCTTAATATTTATTTTGAGGGACCTAGTATACAGAGATATGCTAAGAAAAACAAATGATTTTTCTTCTTTTCAGGTTATCTGGCTGCAGAGGACATAGCTAATACACAGCCCATTCAGATACAAGAGTAAAACCAGCAAGCATAAATGTTTGCTTTAGTGTTCTCTAAAATATGCTTGGACATAGCATATTCCTGGAGAAAGCTGCTCACATATTTTCAATGGTATCCATATGGCTGTCTAGTTTCTGGAGAGGAGTATTCGTCTGTAGGCCGCAAATAAGCTTATGAGTTATAGCACTACTATGTTAAATGCCAGGCATAGCCTAAGTAAGAAGGTCACTGTCCTGATAGACTCACAATATCAACAAATTTCAGTGAGTGATGAAGTATTGTCTCTATTATACAGATGCGGAACTGAGGTACAGGGAGGCTTACATGAGATAACCAAAGTCACACAGGAGATATATAGCTTCTGTGTTCATATAGTATATGGATTGATTGAGTAAGGCCAGTGGACAGGAAACCTAAGACACAGTGTGGTGTGGAGTTGATAACCTACCAGGTAGGTTAGATCTTTAACATCTCCAACATCTTTATCACAGGTCCAATTTCCTCTTTGGGTTTTTCGTAGCATTCTCTGCATGAAGCTACCACACCAACAGAGACTCCGAGCATTCTTCCAGGTTGTGAATAATTTATATCTATCTTACATATATGGATAATCCACACATTCTCAGTATGAAAAGTCCCACTCTCCACTACATTCCACCTACCAGGGTGAAGGCAATTTTTAAGGGCTCCTCAGAAGGATGAATCCACAGCTTATGTATATGCCTCAATTCGCCATAAGTTGTTCCAAATGGTTTTTGTTCACATGAAAGTTTCAGGAATGGCTGTTCCTCGCATTAATTTCTATATTTGCAGGTGAACATATTAATACAAGTCACATGTATGAATTGCATATTAATGAGCAGAAATTCAAATCATAAATGGGGGGAAAAAAGACTATATATATGCGGTGGACACTGGACCAGATGTGGGTCTGGTAAAAAAATGTGGGACACATTAAAGTTCCAGATGTTTCAATCTTCTGGGTTTACAAGTCCACAAGTAAGTTCCGGAATAATTTTTTCACACACACATTGCCCTGAGGCAGTTCCTGGATGGGTTCTTCACACAAACACTGCTCTGAGGCAGCCTAAAGTAGCCACAGCTGTAGACGTGACAGGCTGCCATGGAAACCAAGTGACCACAGCTGCCTGGAGCAAAGCAGTTTACCAGGAGAACTTTTTACACACAAAAGTTCTGGGAGAAGTTTTACGCAGAAGTTCAATGTTTAAGATCTGGGTGAGTGATTTAGACACACAGAAAGTTCAGGATGTAACAGCAAACATCCAGGAGAAATGTGTATGTAAAAACACCCGCTGTAGTAATCCTGGATTCAACTATGGAGTTGTACTTGCTGACTTTCAAGATCCTTTCCAACTCTGACTCAGCTGCACCAGTGCCTATGACCCTGGGGGCCCATGTGTACCACCTGCACATATATTATAATGATGCTAGATATCATCTGCTGATCTGAGGCAGCTATCCATTACCCTGGGCTGGATATTTTGGAGTTGGAGAAAGACAATATTATCTAACCTGCAGTCTTAGCCCCTGATGCTGCTCCACCCTCAGAGTCCCTGATTGGCTTGTGTCCTGATTACCCCAGGAAAATAATAAGAGCTTGAAAACTCACCAGAAGCTGTCTATGCAATGCAACAGCTACCTGGTAGGTTATCAACTCCGCATCACACTGTGTCTTAGGCTTCCTGTCCACTGGTCTTACTCAGTCTTGCTGTTGCTCCTGCTCCACTCCTGCCTTCAGACTTGTCTGTCTCCAGCTCTGTCTCCAGCCCTGTTCCAGTCTTCCTTCCATTCTCCCTCTTCTAGCCTGAGCTCAGTCCACACCTGTAACCCTCTTTCAGTCCATGTCTCCACACTTGGGCTGGCTCCCTGACTCTGACTTCTTGGCGAGTCCCTTGACACCATGCTTGGTGGTTCAGTTTTGTACTGAAGGCCTGACCCTGTGATCATCCTGAGAAGTCTGAAGCCTGGCTGAAGAGTACTACGTCAAATATTTGGCTGTGATCCCCAAGACACTTTTGATAGAATAGTCCCATACTGACTCTTACTCTAGAGTAAGAACATAAGTAGTGCCATGCTGGGTCAGACCTATGGTCCATCAAGCCCAGCATCCTTTCTTCAATAGTGACCAATCTCGTTCTCTTGGGAGAAGTACCCAATAAGTGATTTGTAAATCACTGCCTTAACATAACCCATAGCTCTCTTCATTATTATACCTATGTCAGTAATGGGAAACAGAGGCAGGGAGAAGTGATATGGCTCAGTCAAGGTCACACAAACTGAGAACAGAGTAGATGCTTTCTGACCCTCATTCTATCACTTTCTGTACTGGGCCATTCAGCTTCCCATGTCAGGGCGAACCTCTTTCTGTTCTTGACGGTTGTGCCAAGAGGAAATTTGAGGAGCAACTCACTAAAGATGCAAAATAAAAAACCCAACAACTAATAAAAGCTTTTTCAAGCATATTGGAGCAAGAAGTCTGCTAGAGAGTTGATTGTGCCATTAGATGACCAGGAGGTGAAAGGAGCACTTGGGGAGGATAAGGACGTTGCAGACTAGCTGAATGAATTCTTTGCTTTGATCTTTACTACTGAGGATGCTGGGGAGATATCCACACCAGACCAAGTCTTTGTATGTGAAGAATTGGCAGAACTGTCACAAATACGTTAGAGTTAACTCCCTAAATCTGGAGGTGGTTCTAGAGCAAATTGACTGACTAAATAGTAACAAATCACCAGGATCAGATGGTATTCATCCCAGAGTTTGGAAGGAACTCAAATATGACGTTGCAGACCTACTATTGGTAATCTGTAACCTAGCGCTAAAATATGGCACTGTACCAGAAGATTGGAGGGTAGCAAATGTAACACCGGTATTTAAGAAGGGCTCCAGAGGTGATCCTAGAAACAGACCAGCAGTGAGCCTGACATCAGTGCTGGGCAAACTGGTGGAAATGGTTGTTAAAAACAGAATTAGTGAGCATATTGATGAACATGGTATAATGGGGAAGAGTCAACTTGGATTCAGGGAAAGGAAGTTATACCTCACTAATCTATTGGAATTTTTTGAGGGTTTAAATAAGCATATAGACAAGGGTGAGCCAGTTGATATAGTGTATCTGCACTTTTGGAAGGAGTTTGATGAGGTCCCTCATGAGAGACTCTTGAGGAAATTAAATTTATTTATTTATTT